>JAOVYW010000870.1:0-16991 GCA_025775045.1 Hiodon tergisus | reverse complement strand
TCATGTGAAATTAACCTATTTGGGGGAACCGCTCCCCCCCCCCCCCCCCACTTAAATTTCTGCATCCCCTCTTTTGAAAAGACTTAGGTGCCCCTGATTTTATGCATATTCTTCCTCTTACCAACAGAAATATTTATTTTGAAAAAACTCATTGTTGTCAGTAGCATTGAATTGAATTGTCTTGATTGATTGGCATGTTCGTGTTATGGTGCAGCCACAGGATAGATGCCAGTCTCGTCTTTTAAAATTGTCCGCCGTCACCTTCACTCGCTGAAAATAACGACTTCAGTTTATTTTAGCTGAATGGTGCCAGGAATACTTTAACCGAATGTCCACTCAGATATTAATAAACAATGGATTGCTGCTCCTAGGGGACAGTTTAATAAAGTGACAAGATATATTGTTCCTGTTTGCCATTGCAAGGTAATTGTTTTTGCTATCCTGCTAAGCCAGCCATAAACTGATGGTGTGATGGGGACTAAGAATTGATCAAAAGCATCTTTGCAAGAGGTGGGCATTAATCTCAGGATCATGACGAAAACATTTCAGCAGTCCCTTCAATCAGGTGATTTCAGATTTTATTATTCAAATATTCGGCCTGAGAGTGGAATGTGACAATACCACTTGTGTATTCAATAAATGTTCAAGGTCTTTATGCAACCTTTGTTTATAGTCTGAGGCTTTATATTAGACGGAAAACAGGGAGTCCAATGGTCACTATGGTAATTGGAAGTTTTAAAGTCCCAGAAGAAAAGTCTATCTTGTCTGTGCTGTAGCTCATAACTTGCCTATATAAATTAAGTGTGCCGTGGCTACCCAAGGAGGGTGAATACATAAAGGCAAGGCCTTTGTGGTTTACCCTTCTGCTTTTAAAGACTCGCGATGGTAATTAAAAGGAGGAAAGTGTTGCATGTGTCCACAATGTGTGGGCTCACGGGAACATACACACGCACACTCCAAGTGCAGATGTACCGAAGGATAGTGCTCTAGCAGTTAATATCCCGAATGCTGTCTCAAAGCACATATTTTTTTTAACTCCCCCATTGGAAACATATAATTAAATATAAGTTCTCTAGGTACGTTTCTTGCATTATTGATATTCTGGCAATGTCGGCAGTCGTCACAGCAGTGCATGACAGAAAGGGCTAGGAGGCAATCCATAGTAAGATGTCCTATTACAGAGCCTTTGGATTACTTCCACATACCTGAAGTGCTGAAATGGAGGTTGTGTTGATCACAAAACTAAATAACTTGAATTCAGACTTTAATGAGGGCATGAATAAAAGACACAGAGGGGGAAAATATGCAGCCTGAAGAGAAGTTTATGGTCAATCTCTGCCTAGGCCGTTAAAAGCCACCCAGTGGTCCCAGAGTTTGCTTTAAAAGCTAAAGTGAACAGAGGACCGCAGCAGGGCACATTAATTCAGAGAGAATTTGGGTTAAGAAAAAAATGGGGGGAAATAAAATGTCTATGAGTTATAAAGGCAAATGAACCAGAACAGGCTGTGGACAGAGCCTTTGACAGTGGCTCATAGTTGAAAAAAAGGTTAATCTTATCTTGAGCATAGGGTAGGCAGGGTATGTGTATAAGTGACTGAATAAATATTAAAAACAGCACATTTGTTTGTTAATAATGCATATTTTCAATCATGTAGCTCTCTTTTGTTGTACACTAAAAAGTAGTTTTATTTATAAAAGTAGTTTTATTTATTAATATTGCACATCATTTTATATATGAAGTTGTTTTGTGTAACATATATATTCACGTTGGAACGGGCTGCACACATTTAAACTTTTAAAATCGCCGATGAATGTGCGACTTTAGTAGCGAATTCCAGTGAAAATACAGCAGTAAAATGTACCATGTAAATCCACGTTGGTCCGGGCAAAACGCTTCAGGACCTTGTAGAGGAACGTAACGTTTAAAATAAGGAGTTTAAAATTCGGTGTGTACTTTTCCCAGAATAAGCTATTGCTGAATAAAACAATTGCAGCCGAATAAGATGCTGGCTCAAAGGGACAGACTAGAACGAATGACAAAACGGAATGGCCACTGACTAAAATTGGGAGTGGAATTCCCATTGACTACAATGGGGAAAACAGAATGACGGCCAACATCTCCAAATCCAAGACAGGGATCTTAAAATGCCGAATACACTTTATTTAAAATAAACTAGTACACAAAATAAAAGTGGAATGACAGCTGGGTTTTTATGGGATGACAGGCCTGGAAAACTGAAAACACACACAAAAAAAAACAATATTGATCGTCCTTCTGTTTTAAATTTGGAATGATTTTAATTATTCGGTCAGTCACCATTTGGAACATTTTGGCCACAATTTATATGTTTTAGAGAAAGTTGTTAAACCTTCATGAATTGTGTCCATTGACTTGCACATTTTTGTTTAATTTTTTTCAACAGCGACAAGGAGCATGATTGCAATTAAAAATTTAAAAGCTTAATAAACCACGTATACACGGTCCAACTCATTATTTTCCTAATTTCCGTTAATTAGTTGTGAGCTTATGACACTGGCAATTTATTACATCCCAAAACTCTAAATAATTCTAATACGATTTTGACAAACTGGACCTGCTGTGATCTCATCAAGAAATCGGAATCATATGGACGACTTTGATCGATTATCCAGACCTATATATTGTAGCGGGGATGGCTAGGTGCGCTTTCCCCTACCAATGGGATATAGCCATCCCCGCGTGGGCTGCCGGGAAGCCTAGCTCCAGAGACTTTAAACATGTAAATAGTCTGTTTTATGTGCCGGTTATGTTTGGCGGAAATGTTGTGTTGTTTGTCTTTGTTAAACTAGTCGTTTTCATAAGGTTCTGTTCCCTCGCCGCGGGTGTGTTTGTTATGGCGAGTGAGGGCTATCGTGGTGCTTCTGTGTGTTCGCCAGTTCTTTGCACTGCCAGTTCCGCCTTTCTAAAGGCAGTCGTAAGCGCATGTGTGAAATAAAGAGCATTAATTCCTGTAACACGAAGTCGGTCTCTTGCTTGAAACCCCGCGGAGAAGTAGCTCTCCTTTGAAAACGCTACGATATATTTTTCTGACAGACAAAATTGGTAGTGATTCTGAAATCATTGAATTGGTTGCGGATAACTCTTCCCCCACCCACTCCAGATGGCATTTGAAAAAACCCACCGAAGTTTGAACATTTGGAAAGAAATATTTAACTTTGTATTCACGTCCTTCACTCTTCTGTAAGATAGTGATATGTAAATATTTGATATATTATGTGAATATAATAATAAAACACGTTCGGCATAAGATTTAAGATGCTTTACCAGTTTTGAATAAATGAGTGATGATGAATTCGCCGATTTTCCCGATAAAAATCCACAATAGGAAAATTGCACGATATGTCAGTTCTTACTGTTCACAAAAAGCACATTTTATTTTAACGTTTTTCATTGATATTTTATTAACTTGCTTTGCAGGTGATCTGATACAAGGATACGATAGTAAGTACAGAGATTTCAAACTGCAATCAAGCAACAAGTTTGACACCATAACCTCTTCGAAATATAATCACTCTGGGAAAATGAGTACAGGTATTGTAACATTCTACGCCACGAACAGTAAACATTGTAAAATGTATTAATCAAAGATGAAAGTCAAAATACAGGAAGAGGAGTAGGTTGACAGTAAGCACGTTCACACCGATTCAGAAACATGTCAGTGAGACTGCAGCGCCCTCTGTTGTATGACGAGAAAACTGCAACACTGAAGTGGTTGCTATGTCATGCCTGCCGCCCACCCCCCCTAAAAAAATACAGTACTGGCGGATCTGAAACTGAAGGCTTGAATGCAATACTGTGAGCAAAGACGGGCTATTGTATGAATGCACTATAATGTACTACACTTAGGTGACTCATATTTTCTGCTAAAATACCTTTCATTTATGTTTTTATCCCATGAAACAATTATAAACACCTGGTCCCCGTGCATTAACTGAATTAGCACTCAGACAGCCAGTACGCATAAGTAATTATAGGTCTGGATATAATACAATGCAACTACCCATGCAGGTAGTAAAATACGCTTGGTGAGAGAGTACTATCATAAAAGTAAAAACAAAGTAGCTTTCGTAGGATGTTTAACAAAAGCACTTTTATATCTATAAATATTACTGGCATATTACCAAATTTTTTCAGTTTAACAAGCAATTAATTTGAGACCTAACCATTCATTCTGAAGACTGGACTTTGTTTAGCACCCTGTGTTAGTCTCTTAATCTTGATTAAGGATAACTTAAGTATGGCCAATTTAACTTAAGGTTTTCCTTTTGAAAGGCATACAACTACTTTTTTTTGGTAAGATAAAGGCAGTAATCTGAATTTACAGACAGACTTACCTGATATATTTGCAGATAGAGTTTGAAGAGGTATCAAGATAATATTGACCAATGACAAAGCACTTGCTCCCACCATACTTGTAACAACTGGTGGCTATTGATAAGGGCAATATGTTATGAATAGGGTCATTTGTGTGCACCCAGTCAATTTGTTTTGTCATTATTTACTCTCATCTGAAGAATAAAGTTATACCTATGTGAAAAAATAAGAATATAGGTATTTTAAAAAGATGACTTAGAAATACAAAATTCACAAATTATTTTATCAAACATCTCTATTAAACCTCTGTTATACATCCCAAATCTTAAAAAATAATATTAAGTGTTACCTGCATTTTGGCTTTAAATACCTTTGAATATTATGACAGATTGTTCCCTCATTGAACCCAGCACCATTGTGGGCTTCTGCATGACTCCAATTACACAATATTCAATATTCAAATACTCCCATGAACATTGCAGAAAACAATACAAACATTCCAACACCTCCCATTTGATACCAATCCAGCCCACCTACACAACTGTTTGTTTATTCAGGTTTACTATTCACTCACCCATTATTACCATTTCAGTGCTCCATCAACTTTCAAATTGACAATCTTGGCAATTCAGTCATGGGCAAGGAAATAAGTCAATTATATAAAAGCCAGGACTTCCCAGCCATTTGCTCATGCTCAATATCACTCCAGCAGGGCCCTAAAGGGTTGTATGAACCCCTTTTATAGTGTCTGAACTCTGCTAGTAGCTTAGCCACAAGTTATGAAATAATTGTCGCAAATTATACTTCTCTTAACGAGTGTCACTGAAACAATGTACTTCCGCCAAGCTTATGTGCACAGTAAACGCATGGCAATGCAACCGATTTTAAGGACAATTACTTCCATTTGGCCAAAAAACAAAACAAAAGCAGGTCAACCACTTCAAGCATATGCCAACTAATTTCAAAGATGAGACTTTTATGGTTTTTTTTTGTTTGTTTAAATGATTTGCTACTAGATACTGCATACACTGCTTGTATCCTTTAACCAGCTATGATGGCAATGATAACTCTCTGCAGAGAGAGACAATGAAAATAAGGCAGGGACAAAACAAACAGCTGGATTTTCAGCAGTTGAAGAAGGGAAAATGGACAAAGGCAACAGTTTGTGGATGGATCATTTGCATTTGAGCGCTTTGCCATTGTCACCGTCACCGGGGCCCTGCTTGTCCAGCTTCCGGACCACCTCCAGCGGCCCCTTCCCCTCCAGTGCTGAGGGATGCCTGTAGGAGCCCCCAATGCGATCCCAAAGGGTGAAGTACTGCCCGTAGTTGTACTCAAAGAACAGGTGGTGGTCCGTGTGGTGGGCAGCGCCGTTAATAATCTCCTCCAGCGGGCCAGGGACACGGTAGTCGCCGTCATGGATAGACACGGTCCAGACGTTGACGAAGACATACAGCCCCAGGTACAGTACTTTGTGCAGGGGGAAGAAGAAGGGGTAGATGTGATAGGGCAGGCCCTGGAGGAAGCCGTCCACGGGGTGAAACGCGTGGCTAGCAAAGGGTGTGGGGATCTTCCACACGTGGTGGGGTTTATGGAAATTCTGCAGAAGAGAAAAGTTAAATAAGTGTTTTAAATTGTGCACAAACCTGACCTTCACACCATTTATATTTAACAGAGCACTGTTATTTCACTGTGAGACACACATGGAGTTCTATTCTGGATAAGGTAAAATAACCCAGGGAAATAGATGGAATTGTGCCGGAATTATGTTTACTTCTTTGGTATCGCTATAGTCTCAAAAATTTATTTTGCACTACTTTTTTTTGCACTTTCTGGGTCAGATGCTAACCATATTTCGTTGCCTTTCTTGTATAGTTTGTGCAATGATAATAAAGTTGAATCTGAATCTGAATAGGTGAACAGTGCATTGCCCAATGGAGTTTGTATCACTTCAACGCAATTAATTACTGCCCTTGTTCAGCTCTAGTGTTTTAAACCTTAGTCTACTGCCAAATTAACTGCAGCACAATATTTTTTTGACAGCAAAAAGATATTTTATCTCGCTTTAAAGAAAAAAATTATTCGGCTTTGAATTAACTTTGAAGCCCTGTTTGCTACTACAAAGTGAATTTATGACAGAATACAAAATGCGTTCACCTTGTAAATCAGTTTGTGGTGAAGAAATCGATGGATCCAGTAGATACACATGTCAGTAAAGAGCAGGAAAGAGAACATGCTGAAAATAACACCAGGCCACCCTGAAAAACACACAAAATAAATGATCATTCTGGCCTCCCGATTGGCTCAGATCCACGTCATCGGCCAATTGTGACCAGTAGGGCACAACTAGAAGAGCAGCGCCCGTGCTGATGTCAGCGACGTCGGCAGGGCTTCTCTCGGCTCGTCGCTGACCACCGACTCCTAACAGCTTCCCGGATGTCTGCAGGCTAGAAGAGCCATTTAGAGGGACGTGCCTATTCTCCAATAGGTGCTGAACCTTTTGTGCAGCCTCTGTAGACTTCAGAGTTTAAGAGAGACAGTGTTTCGAAGGCAACTAGGACTAGCTGTACTTGTGGTGGCAGGCTTCATAGCGACAAGCAGAGATGCCTTAGCAAAACTGGCTATTGGGGAGACATCCTTAAAATAATTGCATATTCACAAAATCACATCATATCCAACATACACTACAAGGGCTCAGAGGGTTTCCACAGCAGTAGTTTCTCACCAAATGGAGAATCGTGGACGTTGTCGTAAAGCTTGCTGTATCCTCTTATCTCAGCGAAGAACAAAGCCACGGTGGGGATGCTGATCCAGGGCAAAGAGCTCAAGGCGTACTTAATCTCTCGTCGCACTTGGTTCTGCAGGCAATCAACACCATCAGATTATATGATCTCCAGATCTCTTCATGTTTTCTAATCATATTTTTATCAACACACTGAAAATATATAAATAACAGGCACAAAAATTATTTCAAAGACCCAAACCTCTAAAAACTGTGGATGTTTCATTAGGCTGTGGTCAAATATGAAGTAATAGCTCAGAGCACCCAGGGTCAAGTACAAGACGGCTGCCCCGAGGTTAGTCACCACCAACAGCCCGATGATCTGCCGTAAGGGCTCATCCTCCGGCCAGGACAGAGGGTACACGTACGGCGTGAAGAAGTGGTGGTCGGCAAAGTTGAGCACAAGGTCCATTCTTCAACCTGTTGGATAATAACTTTAGAAGCGACCTTGTCTTCATATTTAAGAAGTCCAATGGTGAAAAGTTGCCTCATCACCACAAAGCTATTAGTCCGTTTGCTACTAGATACTACCGTTTGATGTTTAACGTTTCTAAATAAAATGCAATAATATGTTCATTGTCTATAGTTTGACAGCATGCAATATCAAGGGTGAGTTTAAGAACTTTAAAATATGAGCTTAAAACCTATCCATGGTTTGGAATTCCAATTCTTCATCCTAATTTTTAATAAATTACAGGGACGCCATAAATCAATGTCAACATTATTATTATTATTCATTATCCAGATATTAATTTATAGGAGCATGGAAATTATAAAAAAAGTCAAATAAAAAAACGTCACATCTCGCCCCCTTAGTTAAAAAGCAGAAAGTACCAAACTGGCCAAATTATGAATTACCAACAGTGCTCAGCGATTGGTCAATCAATTCGTACTTTACGAGTTTTAAATCAATTCAATCTAGTCAAACACGTAGCTTCTCATTCAATTTCACCAAAATGTCTAAACAAGCACTCTGACAAGAGTGAACAATTGCAGATTAAAAATGAACAACATATTTAAAAATTATTCGATGTTATGAACCTTCTTAAAGTGGATGAAATATATTAAATTTGCTTCAACATACCTTGTCGAGCTTAGACAGCTAATATTCCGACAAAAATACAGGTACAGCAAGACAACCAATCAACGTTTCCCTAGCTTGAAACCATTACACAACGAACAGTACACCCAATAGAAATACAATACAGCCCAACGTAAGATTGTATTTTTCGTTTGATTGGACTGCAGACTGGTCTGATCGTGGTGCTACTAGTTTATAGTGGGTCAATTTAAAGAAACAGCAGACAGCTACATATGCGCAGTTTTAAAACACGGAGATTTCAACATCAACAGTATGCTACATTGGATCGATTTATAGTTTGCACGTAAGCGAAATTAATGTAAAATACCATTGACACGAACCACTATACCTTAGTTTGCGAGCTAATTAGGAAGTCCGCTACATCGAACTAGTGAATGTTGGGGGGGATTTCACATGCACAATTATATTATTTTAGCTAATAATTTTAAATCTAGTTGACGAATTAAAAATATTAAACCAAATATAACGTGCTTGATTCCGCATAACCTGGAATCAACCTTCAGTCAAGAACTTCCACCGAGTTTATTTTGAAGGCGCATAAATGACGCATAATTCAAGCGACGGTTAATATCAATCGGTCCTAAGCAATTGTCATATATTTCGTCTAGTTTGAAAGAAGACATCTTTTTAGTCATCTAAATTTTGCGTAGTTTTGTGTCTCTTATAAGACTAGCTTTTAACGTTACACCGGTTACATTGAATTAAAGCTAATAAGCTAGCCTAGTTGGTAATGATGGATAGCGAAGTACAAAGAGATGGAAGGGTCCTTGACCTCACCGATGACGCCTGGAGAGAAGACCGTCTGCCTTATGAGGATGTTACGATCCCGTTGGTAAGTACAAAGTTCTGTAGCTAGATGGATAACACGCAAGAAGCTTTTGCAGTATTATGCTGCTTAAGTTCCTACATTATAGTGTCAGTTAGAGGATGGGCTTCACGTGAACTAAAGGAGTAGTTTATGCCGATTTTACACAGACGGAAGACCTTATAGTTGGCATCTCACGAGGCATACTCAACCCTATAATTTAATGAAGAAATTAAATTATTGAATTACAAATGTTTCTCGGGACATAGCACACCATCTATAAAATTAAATAGAAAAACTTATGGCCTAAGCAAGGAAAATACGTCATTCGTCAATATGGAACCAGCTAAACTTTTCTTTAAGTTGTCATTCTATATTATGTTCTCTGCAGGCCATTGCTGGCTATACCTTGGAACTATTGGACCCGCCAATCAGGGGTGATTGAGTATTAAAAGCAGAATATGATTAGTTTAGTTGCCTTCTGACATTTTGTGATACCAAATACCCCTTTGGAACTTGGTATACGTAAAATTGTTAGATGTGAAAGATTTTGCTACCTGGGCCCTCCCAAACTCCTCAGCTTCATTCCAATTCTATGTCCCATTCATTGTAAGATCGTCAACACTGCCTCACCCTTGCTGGCAGAATTTACATAATTCAGAACACATTTACCCAAATCTTTATCTCTCAAGTTTTAAAATTTTTGCCAGTATTTTTTCAATGGATCAAGCGATATTGTCATTCACCTGGCACTGGGGCAGAACTTTCCTACAGGGGGCCTCGGATTGCCAAACTTCCTGTTTTACTAGTTGGCCATCATCAACAGTATGCTACATTGGATCAGTTATCACTAACGACTCGTGCCTGCTTGAGTGACTATAGAAAATGCATCCTGTCAACAACCTTCTTTAGGGGCTTTACCTTTACTGGGTTCCTATGTTCTTCAGTCAACCTCCCAACACAACCCTAATCCACAGGTCCAGCCATCACTACCAATCTAGACAGTTTTGAAAATATTTAGTTTTCCAAGAAACGTTCTTTTATTCCCCCATCAACAAAATAACCACCCCTAGTTACATGATGGGACTCTTGATCATGCCCTTCTCTCTCCTTAAACACCACTGGGGTTATGATTTTAATCAATTTCCCTGATGAGGAATAGGTCCTGGTTATCTTTATAAAACAAACTTAATCTATATGTGCTCAACCTGGTCTCATCCAGTTTTAAAAAGTGCATTGAACTTACTGGAACAAAATTGGCAAAAACAAAAATATATTGACTGATTGCGATGGGGTTTAAACAGGCACCAGGCTCATTTGATGTTCAGAGCTGATTGGAGGAGAACGGCAATTTACATTTTACTTGCTCAGCAGAGACGTTATCCAAAGCAACTTACACTGCTTACAATGTCTATGTTCAGCTGGATATTTTACTGATAGCAATTCAGGTTAAATACCTGGCTCAAGGGTACAACAGCTGGGGTGGGACCTGCAAACTTTTGACAACCAAGCCTGTCACCTTAACCACTACACCACCAGCTGCTTGGTACCGAAAACTCAATTCCTACCAAAGTTTAACTGTATGTTAGCACAAATAGTGATTTATTTTAAATTTTCATGAACTTCTCTAAACTTTTAACAAGGTTCACCGCTGTAGAATGAGTACGCAGTCTTCCGCTGGTCTGAAATTCTGCAAGAAATGAGAAATCAGCACAATCTTAACAGCCGTCTTGGCTTGTGTTTAGGTGCATCCTGAGTGGAGTCACAAACTTAGCATTTTGCTTAGTGTAAGGTTATTCCCGAACACCTGTGCCTATATACCGCTTTTCCTTCTGTGTTGTTGACACACTAGTGGAGAACCAGACTAAAACCTCCAAATCTCCCTCTCTAGAGTGAGCTCCCTGAGGCTGAGCAAGACAACGGCGGGTCCACGGAGTCAGTGAAGGAACAGGAGATGAAGTGGTCGGATTTGGCCCTGCAGAGCCTCCACGAAAACACACCGAGTACCGGAAACTAGCGCTTGTGCGTGATCGGATTGCATTTGGTGTTTGTAAAGTACTGAATAGGGTTGCCGCTTTTCTATTTGAGCTTACCCATCCTTCATAAGTGTGTGATTTCTTGGTCACTCGAAGATGCCCAGATTGAACTGTTACCTGTAATTGTGGCGCCTCCATCTCACCTCACACCACGCGTGGGATCAAGTCTAGATTACTGGAACAGTTAAGTTGGCATAAACAAATAATGTATATTGACACATACATTTCAGTAACTGTACATACTGGAGAATCATAATTAAAATGCACAATACACAAGTTAATGTACTCCCATTGTTTAATTCCGTTTTGAATGAATGTATGCTTACATACATATATACACCTATATATTTTAAGCCCATATAACTAGGTACAGGTTGTTTGACAATGTCCTTGTTGCTGCCTAGAACAGATCGATTATCCAATAGAGTGCAGTGTCTGTCTTCAAATAAAAATGCCAGCCCTTGAGGAAGTCAACTGAAGGAAGGGAAGAACAAACTGGTGAAAAAGTGAAATGACAATCCATTAAAATGTCCCTGAATGAAAACCATCTAGCATCTTTGCTTACAATACAATATAAAAATGGTTCAATGTTTGTGTCAATTTTTGGAATCTTTAAAGAAACGAAGCCTTGATATAAAGGTAGAAAATATTTTTACAGTTCTAATGTGCCTTTTGGTACATTTGCCCTGCTGAGGTGTGGGATAATCCAGCAACTTCTAGTGGAACTGACTATGTCAGGTTAACAGTCTGTGTCGATGTACTCACTGAATCCACTGAAAACCACTCAGCAACAATGCTGAGGAACACTCTGTATTTGAAGTACTGGAGGGTGGTGGTGTCTCAAATAACACAAACACAAGTACCTTTTTCCTGACTGCTTCCTAGAAGATATGTTTATAATCTATATAACTTTAATAGATTATATAAATTTCATGGTGCCATTGGCAAAAAACCTGACTTATTTCAAACTTTTTATATATACGCTGATACATACATGTACTGACTCCACTACAATAACCGTGTGCTTGTCAATGTACTTTGCTCACAAACACACAATACTGATAGTTGATGTGTTTTTATTTCCATCTAAGATCAATCCTAAGAATGTGGATCGTCTATCATCGTGATACCTGTGTGGCATATGTCCTAGTTCCAGTATATAGTAAATATTATTAGCTAGTTAAAATGAAAACAGTAGCTGTAGCCAATTGAAGTTGCAGTCCCATGGATATTAACAGTTAGTTCTAACACAATTGTTTTGATTTCAACATTTTTCTCTCAATCAATGTAATTAACATTGTATTAAAAATGTATGAATAACTGAAAATGGCCTTTACACATTGGTACCCAGTACCTATATATGCACATTAAAATAAATGCCATGTCTAATCTTAAGGCAACCCTTAACTACAAACCCCTTCCACAGGCTATACTGCCATTTGTATTTGAAAAAACACACTGCACCGTTGATGGAAATTCCTTTCACAGTAGGTATAAACAGCATAAACAAAGCTAATTTTTTTTTGTACACAAAAACATTTTATACTCTCCAGTTACTGAGACAAATTATGTTTTTCCACATTAGGCACAGAACTAGGTTGCCCCTTCAACCTGTCTCGCCCTGTCGTGGGTTGGGGGTCCTCAGTTTTGTAAGGGCTTTTGACATGGTTGGATCACATTGATGGGTTCTACATGTGGGGTTGGGGTGATAGCATAGCTGTGTTAGCATTTCTTTCCCCAGCTCTTGCCATGAACCGGACCAGCCCGGAACAGTGAAGGCAGTGACAGAAAGGGGTTGCCCAATAACTCAATCAATTTCACCCCACTGCATCCACAATCAGTATAATTACTTTTTAGGATTTAAACTAGCGACAAACAGGACAGCCAAAACATTTTAATTGCATTAATGTTAGTGTTAATGTAAAAACATAAGTGATAAATCGCACCCGATCATTAACCTTATCAGAACAAACACATGGTAGAGACTCCCTTCAATGCAGATGTAATCAGAGTTGGTTATGAATAACAAAATACTCCGGATCAAAACAATAACTTGATCTGGTTTCTTCAAAGGATTACACTTCATACAGTTTTATTCACTCGCTTAAGCCAATTCACATCTCAGACTGAGAAACAGATATGCATCACACTGTTATAACTACTGTTTAACATTTTGGGTTTAACTCTCCTTGCAGTCATCCACAAATAGTTTCAAGAATGCTTCCCTGGTCGAAACAGTTTCACTCTCAACGTTTGGTCCCTCTTCCGACGAAGCACAGGCAATCGCATCCCATTTTCAGGTTCAGAACATAATCGGTTTGGATCTAGCGAAAATACACAGGCATGTGATCATGGATTAAATGAAACGCAAAGCAAGGCCAAACCAATGTGCCAACCCATCTGTATAAAAAGCACATTGGACCGTAACAACTGGGCCCCCCAACCCAATGCGGAGAACCAGATTCTAGTAAACGCACCTCCTAGTGATGCACACCGAGAAGAGGGAGGGCACGATGACACACACAGATTTCCTCCATTGACTTGTAACGACCAGAAAGTACACAATGTATATAAAGGTACACAGAACTGTACTTTAAGAGATAGTGTACATGCATTTCTAAAATGCAAACCTTTAAACCCCCCTCCCACCCCCCACCGAAAAACAAACAAATTAAAATCCCTTATAACCAGTAGTGTTTTTTTTCTTTCTTTTTTTGGATTTTGCTTTCAGTACCATTTGTTGTTAGACACATATATACATATATAATCACTCACTTTTTTTAAAGTAACAACTGTGGCATTTGAGACGAGAAGAATTTACGGTACATTCACTTCTGTAAGGTCCTTTTTTATGCCGTCATTTTCTTTACACTTCAATAAAAATACAAAGGAAAAAATTAAAACACTGACAGTCCACTGTCCTGCAGAGGCTGCTGTATTTTATTTATTTTAGTGTGAACTTCTGGTTCCGGCTTGTCTTTAATGTCTGCACACGCGCGACTGTGTGCATTCACTCTGCACGTATCTCGGCTTCGGGCCTCGGGAAGGACAGCTCGGCCGGAAGGTAGGCGCCTTGCCCCAAGGCAGTGGAGTACGCTCTGTTGCTGTGAGGGGGCGCGAATCCCGAGCTAGGGAAAGTGCCAGCGCCCCCTCGACTGAGCCCTGAAGTCTGAGGCTGAGTCTGGGCTGGAGGAGCAGGGTGATAGTCGTCCAGGTTGTCGTAGTGTGACAGCACTGTCATGGTGTTGTGCCTCTGCCCGTGGGGCTGGTAGGGGTAGGATCCGCCATGGTCCCTCTCTGGGTTCTCCTGCAGGAGAGGAGCAGGGTTGGGTTGATGATGGTGCTGCCGCTCCCGGACGCTGTGGGACCGCTCGGGCTTCGGCGGGACGACCTGAGCGTCGTCTTCGGCGTAGCCGGCGGTGACTTTAACCCTTCCTACGTGCCCGTCCTGCTCGGAGCGCGACGAGTGGCCCCTGGACTCGAGTGGCTCCGGCCAGTGCCGGCTGCCGCCCCCGCTCTGTTTGTTGTCTCCCAGCTCGCTCTTGGGATCAGGGCGGCTCAGCTCCGGCTGCTGGGGCACGTTGCGCTGCGGGTGCGGGTGCTGTGGGAGGTGGTGGTGGTGGTGGCCTGCCTGACCGCTCCTGGTGCTGCTCGGCTTCAGCGGTGCGCCCAACCTGTCCCCCATCCCGTTCCCCTGGTAGTGCTTCTCCGTTTCCAGGTAGACGAGGACTTCTGGGTCAGCGATAAGGTGCCTGGGAGGGTGCTGAGAGACCGCGACCCCGCCATAACGCCCGTCTTTACCTTCGGCCGCCATGAGGACAGCCTTTCCGGGGTCAGATTTGCTCCGCAGGTGCAGAACTTCAAGGTCTCCGGGCATAAACGGCCCCACGTTGTCATACTGAGACATCACGGGACCCTTCGTCTTTTGCCTGGCCCTGGTCTCCCGTCTGATGGAGTGCATACGAAGCCTTTCCGATTCTTCGGGGTCCACAGCCAGGTAGACGGCGGGTCCCTTTGAGCCGTGCATGGGCGGCATGTCCCTGCTCACAAAACTGTGCTCTCTGCCCGTGGGCAGGACGTGGTGGCGGGACAAATAGTGGTAGCCCCCAGCTTTGCCCACTGACCGGCTGTAGTGCGGGGCTAGGTCGCGGCTGCTAACGGAGTGAAAGTGTCGCAGGCGGATGGTCCCGTAAGGGTCCACGTCATAGTAGGGAGCATCCAAGGGGTTGGCGCCTGAGTACGGACTGTAGCGGTACTGCACCCGGCCGTTCTCAAAGTAAGGCTGCAGCTGGGTGACATGGTAGTCCGCCTGGGAGGGCTGCTGGTGGGGCTTGCACTGATAAATCGGCCGCTGGTAGAAGAACAACTCGTCGTCTGGTGGGACTTCGGTCCGCGAGATCGGCACAGAGCGTATGGTGGTGGGCGGCGCGTGCAGGGAGTGGACCCTGCGGATGGTGGGGTACGCCGCGGCTCCATCGCCGGAGCTGTAGACCTGGCCCCGGTGCCCGGACGACCCGGGGGGGCCATAATCTGCCCGGTGAGGTCCCCGGGACTTGATGGACTGATGAAAGGACCTGGGTCCCAAAGTGTTGTAGCGACTTTCAGAGCGGGTGCTGTAGGGTATCTGGGGCTCTGACTTGGCGGCATAGGGCAGGTGTGGCGGCACGCTCTCGGGCCGATAGTGATACGCCAAAGCAGGCTGCCCCACTGAAACCGCCCGATGGTAGAAGGTCTCCCCGGCGGGCTCCAGCACAGCCTCTGCCTTCGGGTGGTACTGGTAGGCTGCCTGGAGGATAGAGGGCTTCCGTGGAGGCGGGGGCGGCTGTGGAAGGGCTTCCTCCACTGACGCCGGCATGGAAGCCTCCGCCAGAATGGCGTGGAAGTTGGAGGCGTTGGCGGCTTCCGCGTTCGACAGGGCGGCGGTTGCCAACTTGCTCTCGATCGAGCGGGTGGGAGGAGTTGGGGGCGTGGACACGTAGGCGTGGAACAGAGGAGCGGGCTCCCTGGGATGGACCAGCTTCTCCGTTGGTTCAGAAGGCGCAGAAGTGACGGGGGCGGCCCAGGCGCTGGCCGGGGGCTGAGTGACTGCAGCTGACTGGTTGGGTGGTACAGAGGAGCCGGGTGACAAGGCACTTCCAGCCACATGGGACTGAAAGAGAATAGAAACACGGTCACCTTGACTTCCTCCCGGGACTTTCCAAGCTCTAAACCCACACCTTCTGGGTTCCAGACATTCGGGCTGCTTTCAAGTCACTCACCTGTGCGTTTGTCTGCTGCATGGCCCCGTCCTCCCGGCTGGTACTGGTGACGGTGACGGGGACGGGGACGGGGACTTGACCCATTGCAGGCTGTTGTCTCTCTGGGGTCTTGTGAGTGTGTGAACTCTGGGGAACTGGGGAAGTGGCAGGGATGGCATCTCCCTGGATGCGTTCCGGTAATGCGACAGGCGCACTGCCGAACGTATTCTCGTCGAGCTGGCTGGCACAGGAAGAGGGGGCCACTGTGACCTGTGGGCTGGCCGACAGCATCTGGCTCTCAGTGGGCACACTGGCTGGGGGAGTCGTGGGTGAAGGTTGGGTTGCCAAAGAGTCTCTGTCTGTCATCTCATCGGGGGCGGCCTGGGGCATGAGAGGAGGCGGTGGAGGCCACTCCAGAGTGTCCAGGGGTTCCTTTGGCCTGAGGGGAGATATGGGTGTGGGAGGCCCAGACGACCTCCTCTGGGAAAGGATGGTGGCCTGTTGGGCAGACTCAGCCAGAGCTAGGGCGAGCATGCGGGCGGCGTTCTTCGGAGGGGGAGGTGGAGGGAGGAGGGAGACAGAGCTGACAGGGACAGGGCCCTGCAGAGAGTCCAAAACTACATCTCCTGGGAAGGGACAAAACAAGAGGGAACGGAAGTTAAGGGAAAGTGCTTG
>JAOVYW010000869.1:0-16992 GCA_025775045.1 Hiodon tergisus | reverse complement strand
AATTGCCACGATTTCATGCCCCTATCCGGGAGGAAGTTCCGTTGTTCTTCTTTGCTTTTTGCCCCGATCCGGGAGGATTCCTTCTGTTGCGTTTTACTGCATGAGGGTGCCGAATAAAAGAAGCGTACTCGAATTACGAGTGGTCTCGATCATTTCCAGTGTTCATTCCTCTCTCTGTTGCGTGCGGCGCAGCAAGTACGCCCCGTGGTTGTCACACTGTAAACACAGGCGTTTACTTACTGAAGCCTATTTTTATCAGAACAAATAGATGTGTACCATTTGTAATTCATTAATGTGAGAAATTGATTTAGGGTCTGAAGACTTAAATTAATTGATACAAACACTATGGGTTTATTGTACACTGTTTTGCTGATTTGTCCACAGGTATTGTTTTACACAGTATTGTTTCTTTGATATAACTGGATAAGGGCGGATGTTAATTGTGTCATAATAAAGTTTTGGAGATCCTCTTTTCCCACCTTATTGTTGTCCCACAATTTCCAGATCAAGGTGTTAAGCGTTTTTGTGCTTTAGCGCTATTTTTAGATAACCAAACACACCAAAGTTCACGCTCACTATCCGTCCTACACGGTGTGCTGTGTTGTACTGAGGACAAAACTGACGGGGTCACTTTAATTTACTATTAGTTCTTGGTGCAGGTGGTAATTATCCACCAATTAGGTTTTTGGCCGGGAGGCTCATTCCTTCCCCTTTTGCCCAGTGTTTCCCTGCAAAAGACACCCGTATTTCATAAATAAGTAAATTAAAGGGAGAGATGTATGATTTACTTTTCTGAATTGAGAGGACAAAAGTGAGCTTTGAATTTTAATTTTGAACTATTCTAACATTTGTAACTTTAAACATTTATCAATTTCATAAAATAAAAAAATGTTTGTTAATTCTTAAAATAAGAAATTATCAAGTTTTGATGAACAAAGGATCTTTACTATCCAGTAAATGAAAAGTTTACATCAATTAAAAAGGTTCTAAGTAATGAATGAATATAAATTACTTAAATTCTGTACTATAATGAATTAAATGACAATTATCTAACACAAAAACATTAAACAAACAGCGGTTAAAAGGGATAGAAGTAATAAAATGAGTAATGAGTCAATACAGAATACTGGATTTAGAGACCACAAAGAAATAACCCTGGTGGTAGCCCTTGAAACGTTGACTCTATTATTTCTTAAATCTCTTAGTTAAATGTTAACAATGACTCATTGTAGTTCAGTTGTAATTGTATGATTCTGGGCAAACCGACTCATACAATTTCAACTCCCAGAATGATTGTATCATGAGTACAGTCTGCCTTCTTTCTTTGCCTCAGAGGAGACCCATAAGCTTGTGCTGAGCAACAATTTTTTTGGTTTTTGTAGAAAGAATAGGTGATGGATGAAGATGTAAATATAGTGCCAGTGCATGGTGTGGTAAGTAAAACTTATGTCTTTGACTTTTGCGCTTCCGTCTCTCATTCCTGAAAATGCAAGTAGTTTCTGGACACTGGTTTGCAATCCTTCTTTTTCCTGGTGCATTTGGGCTTATCATTGTATTGATGGTTTTATGGGAATTTTGATTATTCCATAATGTATTTTTAACTGTTTTTTTGACAGGATCCTCCTTACTCATTTTACTATAATGTTTTACATGTTGCTTGTTCTATATATCCAAAGTTCTTGCTTATATCTAAAGATACTTCTGAATTTTTTTCCACCACAGCCTCTTTTGATGACCTACTTTCAGTATCAATCAATCAATTTCAAT
This sequence comes from Hiodon tergisus, assembly GCA_025775045.1. Classification (NCBI taxonomy): domain Eukaryota; kingdom Metazoa; phylum Chordata; class Actinopteri; order Hiodontiformes; family Hiodontidae; genus Hiodon; species Hiodon tergisus. Next base: position 15,225 of record JAOVYW010000869.1, on the reverse strand, counting down.
ATCATCTATCAGTGATTCAGCATATTAATCTTTTGATTTTCCTCGAGTTATCCAAAAATCTTAATCGCTACCATTATATTGCCTCTATTATTTAACTCTATGGTCTTCAGCCTTCTTCGCCATTTTGCCATTGTATCTTTGTTTACTCTCCTTTGGTTTATCTTCTTTTAGTGTCTTCACAAGAAACTTATTTCTGTTTATATTCATTAGCAGGTGTGTGGTGAACAATGGGTCGAACAAGGGTTTGTGAGGCAAAACTTGGGGAGTTGGTTTTCTCATTTGAGTAAATTAAGTGTCTCAGTGGTTTTGAAATTATTTAGAAGGAACTGGTATACTATCTGGCACAAGACTTAACATTGTGTTCAACCACGCTGGTTTGGGAGGAAGGGCTGGCTTTTGGGTAGCAGATCTTCTGCATGTTTTGGAAGGGAGTTGATGTAGACTCTGTGTATGGTTTTTCCGAGCAGAGAAAGTTGGTTCCTCTTTTCTGGGGTTAGCTACAGGTGCTGTTTGTAATGCTCTGGAGAGCAGCTGTTCTTCATTAGTAACTGAAATTTTCTGATTGCTTGCAGCCTCCACATCAACTTTCTTTCTGTTGTTTTTGTGAGATTTCTCTGTATTTCTATATATCATAGCAGCTTTGAAGTCACCTTTAGTGGCATTTATGCTGGACTTCTCCAAAGACCGAAGAGCTGCCTGAAAAACACCACTCAGAGCTTTCACATCAGTTCTCACAGTACCATCTTCCTCTGCCGGTTCTGATGTCTGAGCAACATTATCTAATTTTAGAGAAGGACTTGGGATAGAGAATTGTTGCTTTGCACCTCCTGTATCAATTTTTAGATTTGCTTGTCTCTCAAATTCTCTTCTCAGGGGAGCTTCAGATTTTTCACAGCTTTTCTCCTCCTCAGAGTGACCATCCTTTTCATTTGCTGATGTTATGCATTGGTTTGCTGATATTGGCTTCTCTTTTGTATTACAGCTGATAATTTCCATTTGTGCCACAGTTTCCTGCCCCTGCCTGGCTGTCAGTATACTCTCCACTTGCTGGCCACAAACTGCTTTCATGTGTTGCTTTGAATTTTCAAGACTGACAGGGTGCCCCCTTCCGTAGACTGTAACAAGAATGGTCTCCGCTTCAGCTGTAGCCTGACGGAGACGTTGCATTGCAGCTTGTAGTTCAGTACTTTGTTCATCGAAGACAGCTTCAACCACCGATGTCGGTTGGGCCACTTCAACTTCATGTTCTTCACAATGGGCTGCTGCTGTCTTTGTAGGTAGCACTGTGGATGGGAGCTCTTGCATTCTAACATTCACACGATCAATTATTTTTGGAAGGACAAATATTTCTTTGGTCAGATTCCCAGCTGATGTGATTTCCTTCTTCATCCCATTTGACTGGTCCATTGCTTGCATTTCATTTGGCTCAGAAGAACTGGTTTCTTGAGGTGTAGCATTCTGGCAATAGATTGTTTGTGGTACAGAAATATCACATGCCACTTGCACAATCTGCATCTTTGCATGCTCCATAGACTCTACAGTTTCCTGAGTGTTACCCAAAATGATTTCTTTCTTCTTTACCAGAATGGGTTGATTATTTTCTTGTACACCAGGCTGCTTAGAAGAAGAAACATTTTCTCTAATCATCTCTGTATTCTGTGCTTCACAATTTGAACCTTCAAAATAAACATTTATTCCATCTCTTGGTGTAGTGTCCAGGACTGCTTGCTGTGGTTTATGAAACCCAGAGCATGGTTTTGCATCTCCTTTCTGTTTCTTCTCTATGTGAAAATGTTCAGTGCAGTATAATGCCTGATGTTCTGTTCTCATTAAGTCAGCAGGTTGATTCTCAAAAAGCCTGACTTGAGCTGTAATGCTTGCATTCTTTTTATGGCAACTCAGGCAATATTCCAAGAGCTCTTTATTGAAATGTGGATCTTGTTGAATTTTCAACTTGGCCTCTTCACTTTCGATGTGAGTATCTGGAACCTGTGTACCAAACTTACATCTTGGAGATTTCACATCACCTTTTAAAGTTTCTTTTAGGTTTTCTGCTTGGATAACAAAAATATCCTCTTTGTAGTTTTGTTTAAGAGGCTTTGTTTCAAACATCCATCGAGTCACTGTATGATCTTCATTTATTACTTCTTTTGTGATAGTGGTGACCTCATGAAACTGTCCGTCTTTGTCTCTGATTGCATACAAATTCACATTGGAGTTCTCAACACTGGGTGTCTGTTCACAAGACTTGTCATGTTTATTTTCTGAAGAGAAAGTTTCAGATTTGAAATTCTTGTTGCTACCATCAGTAAGTTTCACACAATTGATGGTGTAGCAGTTTGGACGGCTGCCTTTATTTTCTTTTTTGCCATCAACTGGACAATCTTTTTGCCATTTGAATTTATCATTTGAATTTATGCTATCAATATGCTCCTTATCAAAGTGAGAAACATTATTAAAAGGAATGGCTTCAAAAAGCTCCTTGAAGGACTTAACATTAGCCTTTTCAGTTTTTTGGGCATCCGTTTGGTTTTCTTCCATAGTTTTTGCTTTGCTACTGCTATCTAGAGTGTAAGACTCAAATACATGCTTTGTTTTTAGAACGGTTCCCCTTTCATCTTCAGAAATGGTGATTTTTTTCGGATGCCCATCTTTGTACCCATTCTCCATTGTTTCAAACAACCACAGGGTGGATCTGACATCCCCTCCAACAATGTCCTTCCTAGATATAGCCTCTCCTTTTGCTGAAACAAGACCCTGTGTTTCAAACAACTGCCGTTTGTTCCAAACATCAACCCCTTCCAATGCCTCCTGGATTTTATGTGCATGAGGGCTTTCATGAACTTCATCCAAAGGTTGTGCCTCAATCATCCATTTATTTATACGTACTTTATCTTTATCAGCCTCCTCCAAAGAAATGCTCTGAATTATCTGCGTCTCAGCCACTCCTTTGTTTAATACCTTAAAAGGCTGGGTTTCAAACAGCCAGTGTGCAGTTTCCACATTTCTACTCTGGATTTCCTCCCTGCAGATGGGCCCAATTTGGTGGACATTGCCTGCATGGTCCCTGAGAGCACAGAAGGGTACTGTCTGGATAATTCGCTGGACATCTCTTTCCTGCGCCTGAGTTTTTGCTCCTGGCTTCCGCTCGAGTAAGCTATGGCTGTCTTCAGAGTTGAAGCAATCAAGGGAATATTCGGTGTTGGACAGCTTGAGTACTTCTTTTATATCATCACATGGATTGGGCTCTTTTAACCATGCCTCAATTAGCTCATCTTGTTCTAGATTCAGTTTGTCAAAAGAATCTAACCGCCGAATCTTGGACATCAGCATGCCTCCATGAAAATCTTCCCCAAATTGACCCTGTTGAGAATTTTCTATAGGGTTTGGGGATTGAAAACTGCTTGATCCCTGGTCCTCAACCATGGAAGCGAAGCTCTTCCTGTCTCCCCTTTTGAGAGGCTTCCCCTCTGGCAATGTTTCTGTGGCATGGTGATCCCCTATTTGATCAAGTGTGCAATTCTCAAATATCCACCGCATGGACTGGACCTCGCCCTGATATCTTGTGTCAGCTACTGCTTCTGTGCATTCTGAATTCAGAACTTTCACCAGCTCCTGGTCCATGACATCACCATGGTTCTTTAACTCGGGGTGAGTGTGTCGAAAAAGCCTTTTCACCTCATTTTTTCTTCGCTGTCGATGGAATGCAGCAAATGCTTCCCTAGAATGAGTGAAGACTTGGTTTTGGTCCCCAGTGATAAGCAAGTTCTCCATCTGATGTGTTGATGGGTATAATGCAACTAGGTTATCATCCTCAGAAATCCCATGGAAACTCTCAGAAACTTTTATCTGATAATTTTTATCTGCCATCTTAAAAGAAAAGATAAGTATTTGTGTCATTTATTGTTTCCCTTTTTTAAAGGCTGACATTATTAATTTTAAAGCGATCATGCAAATACCAATGCCATACCTTCGTGTGAAGTCAGTAGACAAAACAGGTTATTCGTCGGCGGAAAATCATTCCTCATTCCAAGACTCAAAATGTTAGTTTAACTCCACGCTAATTAGCATTGAAAGCCTCACACTTCAAATCTCCCAACACATAAATGCTGGGAAAGTAACAGCCCATCAGAACATAAACAGTGGTTGTTTAACATCTTATTTTCTTCTAAATACGTCTTGTACTTTTGTATGTAAGATGAAAAAATCCAGAACAGTTTAACCTCGTTTTAAGTTCTGTCGTTGAAGATATTATTATTATTATTATTGCTTTAAGTTGTCAAACAATTATTAACCATGTTCATTTTTTGAGTTCACTGGATTGACATGTAGTATATAGTCAGATTAATTAGGTTTCTCGTACCTTGAATGTATTTTTTTCCCCAGAGGAAACGGTGTGATCTTGTACCACACTCACCTGTTGAAAATAAAAATAAAAATAGATAGATCATTGTAAGATCAGAATCATTAAATTGACACACAGTGTGATAAAATTGTGTTTTCAATGTAAATTATCTTATATGATGATAAAGAAATACATGATCAACTGGTTTCAATAGTATAAATAAATTCAATACTTTTCAAACTGCTTGAGATAATAAAATAAAACATATTCTATCCTGAGCACAGGACATATGAGTGCTGACTGAAAATAAGAGACATGGAAACCACTCACTCGTTTTATGGGGCTGTCTGAGGGAAGAGCAGCTGCAACTTTTGACAGATAGAGAGCCGATCGGGATTTCACGGAACCTAAGCTTTCTTCTCCCTGAGTGGAAAGCGTATCTCTGAGGTCTAACAGTGATTCCCTCCTTTCATCTGCAACAAACGAAAGGAAAAGGGTTAGCTTGAGTTTCAGACGCTTGCATTTGCAGTATATTATCCTCATTTGTCAGCAAGGTTAGTAGAGATGAAAGTTCAGATAAATGTGTTTACAAAGCACCACACGGTTACAAACATTTGGATTCTATTATAATGCTGAATTTTACAAAAGCAACTACGTTTTAATAAACAAAATTTTTGACCTAGGAATTTCCCTGTTTCATAATGGTACTTCACTGCTTAGCACATGTTGTTTTATTGTTGTTCTTTGATTTTACTTAAGATATTGGTTATTGGAACACTCTGTGTTTCCTTATTGTATGAGGTTAATGAATAGTATGGCGCACGTTCCTACATCGACTGAATTAAGTTCTTTATAGTAAAAGAACTATAGTATCTCTATAGTAAATTATAAATGAGCAATGTGCTCTTAGACTTTGGTCAGGCCTAAAGTTTATAGTTCATGCTTACACTGTAAGCTAAAAAGTCAGCTGAGTTTTACAACAGTTAGTGTAGAACAACATTTCTTTCCTGTTTCCTGAGACTGCCCTGATACAACTTTGTGAGATATTGTGAGATATTCTTGAAACTCCACATGTTCGGTAGCCAAAAATCCATATAATCAGATTATGTTTTGATTACCAAAGGTTTCTGTTGTCACTAACCCCAATGTATTTCCAATCAAACCGTTTAAAAATAAATCCCAGGTGTCAGCTAATCTGATGCCTTGGAATGAGAGAGCTTTTAGAAGCACATTGATATGAAGGGGCTTTTCTCTGTGACAAATGCTCAGATAACTGAATGATTCAGTTAGCGTTCTAAAACTGTTCTGCAGCTTTTATTGTATCCCATATCGAAGAATCTTAGTCTTTTGAAATTGGGAAACTTTTCAAAAAAAAATTTCTGCATCTGCCTCAGATCATAGACAACGACCTATTCTAACTTTAAAGAGTGAGTTTTTGTCACGTATGACTACACTGTTCAACAATGTACTGTTACCATCATGCAATGCAATACGAATAACCACTTCATAATAAAAAAAATAAACATTTTCAAGCCTGAATATATACTGTTTTGACTCAAAGTAACTGCTGAATTAATTCCAGTCTGGAAAATATAAAGTAAAATATGTACTACCAACGCTACGAAAACAGCTCTAACTCATTTTTTTTTGTTATGTGGAATGTATGTTATCGGAGTATGCGCAGGGCTGACATTTAATCCCTCATTCTTTAAATACATTTGAGACTAAGACTGAGAAACATATCACTTCAGACATAGCTAAGATGTCTGAAAAAAGCATTGCTCGTGTGTGATGCCATGCGAGACATTCCATGCTTCTGTTTTACATTTCTGCTGTAAGCATTTTACAATACGGGTAGTACAATTAGAACTAATGTGAAAATAGAGATTCTTGGACTAGTGGTCCTTCTCTATTTTTTCTTTTACAGGGTATCCATGAACTGCTATTGTCATGCCTTTTAAGAACTTTATGGAATTTCTAGAACAGCATTGATTTAATTGATTTGACTGTAAATATTTAATACATTATTTAAAATATAATTTAAAATTTAATAAGTTATCATTAAAATGATACATTGAAGATATATTTAATATATAGCTTATATTATTATTATAGAATTATCGTTAAAATGTCAAAACAAATTCTGTATTTTCAGTGAATTGCACATCATATGATTACATTTGATGTGTAATGAGTGAACTTGATATAAGCAAACAAAATCACACATGTAGATATGCATGCTTTAATATATCTGTTTTTAAGGCAATTATACAATATTTAACTCACCATCAACTTTTATCTTCTAAACTATGATTTTGTAGTTCATTGTCATTTGTATGATTCCTTGAATCACTGAGTATGCAAAATTTTACAACCAACTAATATAGCTTTTAATTTTTATGAAAAATACTGCTTTATTAAATGCAATTAGCCAGTCAGTGTCACTTTTAAGCATGTGAAGCAATGTAATTTTTTTCCTTCTATTTTTGATTTTTAATTTACTGATAAATCTGCTTAAACAAAAGCACAGGAATTCTGGTAACAAATTTAACCTTCCCCATTTGCACATCCGTGATAGCCCAATAAGTCATGTATTATTTTATCATCTCTTACCCGCGGCCTGTCTCCGCGGTGATTCCCTTTGTGTTTTGAGAGATCCTCTCGCTCCGCTTCTCTGCCTCTAACTGTTATAGCTATGACTCATTTTTATCAAGCCCATTACACCCATGGTATGAATCCTGAACCCTATTCTTAGACAGCTATGACTGGCATTCCACTAGTCTCAGCCTGGCTGTCAGACTCGGTTAGTCTATAAGGCACTATTTCCTTGGCTATCACAAGCTTGTTCGAAGTACGGGGCTCACTGGGATTCATCCAGTATTTAATAAGTACGTTTTTTTTCAGGAAACATTTTCTTTTCGATTTTATGCATTGTCATATGTATCAAATATTATTGTATTAATCCGTCCAATTTCTAATCCATTTGTGCTAGTGACGGTCACGGGGAGAGTGTAACAATGTTGATTGAAACATTTGAGCTCGCCTCTGCTACAGGGCTAAAACTCAACCAACAGTGAGTCCTAGTTCCCGTGTCCAAAAGTTGCTTTCAGTGAAAAACCAAAATGAGTACGGCAACACATTATCATTTTAGACTCCAGAGCTTAAAATTACACTTATGTTTGAGTAAAGTACATTACAATAACATCAACGTCTCTTCATAACTATTTATATTTTAAATAAATGCTGTGTTTCAAATTTTATTGTCTTATTATTATTAATTCGGGTTCTACCGATTAAAACTAACTCAGATTAAATTAGTTGTCTCCTCCTAGATTCTTAAAAACAGTTCATCTTAATATCGACTGGTGCGCTGTAATAGGAGAAAATCTTTGATCCCATTTCTGAGCTAGATAACTCAGAAAGGCAAAACACCTAATAGCAGCATACTGAGTTGTGACAGATTCCAGTCCACTCTTTTCTGTGAGAATCCCACAGACACCTTGGAAGCTTTTGACCTAACACAGAGAATACAAAGACAACTCTTGCTCTGAGAATAGCACACAGTCGTATGCCATTTGTGTATAAAACAAATGCAGACTGTATAAGCAAACTCCCCCATCCTCTCAGGTTCATTGTTTTACAACCCAGACGGAATCCTCACCAGCACTCTGATTTAGGCTTTTCTCAGTGAGGCTGACGAGAGTGATTCCTTTAAAATTGGAACATGTCCTCTGGTCCCATCTTAAAGATCCCATTTGTGGGCAAGATCAAAGAGGCACATTAAACCACGACACACCAACAATGTTCATATCCGAGCAAATCTCACCTACCTCTGCTGCCTTACGAAATTGGAGGTCCTTGACTACCTTAGAAACTTGGCTAGAGTGATATATCTGATCTCACCTGAGGTATTCTATCTGTCTCCTGTAAGGAAGTCATATCCACCAGTGTTCCTTGTCAGCAATCTCCCTATTATTTGGTAGCATTTCGCCATCCTTGCTGAGAACAGCTTGGGCGACACCCCGAGTGCCCCTCCCAAGGCACCGAATGTTTTGACAGACCACCTTTGAGACTGCCCAATAACCAGTTTCCATAGCCTCTCCAAACTCCTCCAATGTCTGAGCTTTCAGACTCAATATCCTTGATCTCACTCGGAATACAGGAGAAGTGATGATCAGTCGATAGCCCCACCCCTGTATTCATCCAAATACCAAGCACACTTATGAATTTACTTGTGTTCGAACAATTCACCACTCGGGTTCAGTTAGCAACATATATTGTTGGCTTTCAGATGCAGAACAATTGTGTAACTCTGTGCTTGCCGCTTTTTAGTAGATTCCCTTCGTTAAGAAGTCAGTAAGCAACAATTACGTTTGGAAAGATGTCTAAAAATGGGTGTTTGACTCTCTTTAATGCAATAATCAAAAAAAGTGTGAAGAAACCTCTATATCCAAGATAGTAAGAATTCCTGAAATTGCTTGTTAGCCAGTGTGATCAATAAAACATGATGAAATATAGTCAGCACATCTTTGATGGATGATTAGTAGAAAACTTACCCTGCTGTTTTGGCTTTGTCTTTTCAAGAGATGCTCCACTGATTTTGCTCATTCTATCTAAAATAGAAACCCTTCTCCCCTCCTGTAAGACACAAAAGGTCAGTTTTGATTGAAGTAAGTCATATATACAGTATCCCCAATTGATAGAACTACTGCCATCAAAGTTTGCTTTCAATTAAGCTCAAACCTAATCAGATAACTGTGATACGATAAGAGGGGAGAGGAAACATAAAGCCATTGTTTATAATCTATGATCTATAATGCCAGAACATCCAGGTGATAACTATTTAGTTTGATCTGTGGAGAGGTGATCCGAGAGCTTAAACCTTCTGACTGACCTTGTCCTCTGTGAGAGGGCTCCGGGGTTTCTGCATGTCCGTCAGCACAACAATCTCTGCTGTCTTGGTATCGCTCTGAGCAACCTTTGTTTTATTGGCAGTAGACGTCATGCTGGCGCAAGGGTGGAAGGTGAACCCCTGTCCGGTGGAAGCCTTTGACTCAAAGACAGCCAGCAGGGCACTGATGTCCGCCGACTCACGTTGGGGGAGGTATTGAGCGGATCGACTGCGAGAGAGGTTTGGACGCCCATTGAAACTGAACCACTCCTTTGTTTGCTGTTTCGTCTCATTACTTGTCAAAGGAGAATTCAGCTCATCCCCTGGCTCGTCTTTGGTAGCAGTACTCTACAAGATAAAGAGTTCATGGAAGTGGATGCGTTAAATCAAAGGTTATCAAAGCCTGATTAAATGTTAAAACTGTTCGACTAAAACTGTTAGTCGAAGCAAGTCATAGTTCAACCTTTTTGTTACGATAAACTTTTCTCACTATGCTTTTTTAATGGGTTTAATGTACGGCAGACTGCATTTTGAGGAAAAAAAGTTATGTATTGGGCTGCAGCTGTGATGAGCAAGGCCTGGCCAAAATGTTAAAAAGCTAGATACCTATAAAAACTGAAGAAATAAAATGATAATGAATCGACTCAGACCAAGTGGGTTCACCAAGCAAACAGAACAAAGAGTCAGGATTGGCTCATACTCCCTTCATTGGACATGTGTATCTTTCAAAATAGTTTGCCGTTTCCTAAAGGTTTTTAAAAAGTGGAATTAGTGGTCTGATATGAGAATTAGGACAGACTGAAAAGTACTTACACAACGGGCACCCACCGGCTTATTACGAATATAATGAGAATTTTGTGAGGTGGCTACCTACAGTGCTCTCCATAATGTAAGGGACAATAAGATTATTTTTCTTGATTTTCCTCTGAACTCCACAGTTTTAGATTTGTAATCAAACAATTCACAAGTGGTTTCAAGAAAAATCAAGAAAAAAAATGTCTTTGTCCCAAACATTATGGAGGGCACTGCATATAGAAATCCCTAATTGTAAACAAACAGCGATATTTAGCAGAATAAAATAAAGCTACCAGTTTTATTTATTTATTTACACATTTAAGTCATTTTAATAGGATTCCATATTAAAGTTTATTGTATAAGTGGTGGGTAATGCCACAAAATAGTTATAAACTAGTAGATGAAATTAGTCAGAAGAAATAAATTCGGAGTATTTATCAAACAGAAAATCATGGTATGTTTTATACAAAATATGGTGGAAGACAGACTAGTAACTTATTTATCAATTAGTGACCTGCACATTACTATTATTATCATGGTTGTCTTTTAACTGAAGGTTATTAATATTTAGTGTAGTTACTAGATTTGTTTGTGGCAACACTGCAGACAAGTCACAGATTAAAAAATGAGATTGGGTAATCACTATTTCATCATATGATCCGTGGAGAGGTAATCCGAGACGAAACTCAAAATGATGCGTTTACATTCTAACTGACCTCGTCCTCTGTTGGAGGTCGCCGGTGTTTCTGCAAGTCTTTCGGCTCCACTTTCTTGGTATCGCTCTGGGCAACCCGTGTTTTATTGGCAGTAGACGTCGAGCCGGCATAAGGGTGGAAGGTGAACCCCTGTCCGGTGGAAGCCTTTGACTCAAAGACAGCCAGCAAGGCACCGATGTCCGCCGACTCACGTTGGGGAAGGTATTGAGCGGATCGACTGCGAGAGAGGTTTGGACGCCCATTGAAACTGAACCACTCCTTTGTTTGCTGTTTCGTCTCATTACTTGTCAAAGGAGAATTCAGCTCATCCCCTGGCTCGTCTTTGGTTGATGTACTCTATAAGAAAAAGATGACATGGAAGTGTGTAAGTCACATCTAGGTTATCAAAGCAAGATTAACAGCAATGTCAGTTAAAGTTAGAGTAAACCAGTCAAAGTTCTGCCTTTTATCATAATGAAGTGTTAATCCCTAGGCATTTATCTCTATGCTTAAAAAAAAAAAATCTAATCAAATCCCTTTATTGTCACTCAACTAAATAAACGAGTGTAAGCAGTGAGTGAAAGTCTTGGGTGCACTGCGAAGGCAGAGGGAATTTGGGGAAAAAATGTATGCATTGCAGTGATCTGCGCAATGGAGGTGAGACGTGGGGGAGACCATTAATAATTTGGATATTCGCTTTTTATTTTTGTAATCTGGCAAACGACGAATCCCTGTTCGGATTGGGTTCACGCCAAATAAAACAAACTCTACTAATTTTACTTATCACTCACTGTTTCTCAAATCAAATACTCTCTCAGTCTTTCTCACAGCCTTTCTCTCTGTCTTTGCCATTCACTCTACCCAATTACCCAACCATAAAAGTCATGTCACTTGCTTGTGGCTCCCTCTCTCATCCTTTCACTTCCTGGGCAACCTCCCACTACACCTATCACAAATATGCACTCACACAGACATACACTAACGTCATGACCTGAAACCTCACAACACATGGAACATTAAACAGGATGTGACAAACACAACGTCCAGGAAGCTGCCATCGCCCGGGTCGTTACACAACCCTTAGTCTCTCGAGGAAAGAGAGAGAGCAGTCCTGCAGAGATCTAAAATACTCTTGGTCTGGGGGTACTCTGGGGGGCCTCAGGGGGTGACTAAAAGTTAGCTCCGCAGCAGCATGCAGCATGAGTAGGGCAGGGTGGTGGGTGGTGGAGTCCTGGACAGCAGAGCAGCAGGCTAACAGCTCGAAAGGCAGGTGGGTGTCCCAGTCTCACTGGTGGGTGGCTGTGGGGATAGCCAGCTGAACAGCTAGCGTGCGGTTGAACCTCTCCAGTCCATCGCTCTGGGGGTGCAGAGGAGTGGTCCGTGTCTTATTTGGATGTCCAGTTGTCGGTACAACTTGGCAAGACCTTTGACTCCTTAGTCGGAACTCCTTAGGGACCCTGAACCGGCAGAAGAACCCCTCCAGCAGTGCCTTGGCAACCATCTCTGCCTCCTGGCTTGGCAATGCATATGCTCTGGCTAAGCTGCTCCCATTAGGCAATGCAATACTGGCGCTCCACCTTGCTGAGTGACTGGCTAAAATACTCTACCACACGCTCCTCTTCTGTGCTTGGCTGAGATAAGACAGCCCCAATTTCATTGCTTGCATCTGTATCCAGCAGGAAGAGAGAACAGACATCCGTTGGAACCATCACTCAAAGGGCTCATCCTTCCTCAGGAGGTGATGCAAGGGGGCAGCATTGGAGGCTAAGCCATGCATGAACCTGTGGTAATAATATGTGGTAATCTAAACTGCCGGGGTTGACAGGGATGAACGATTCCTCTGCCTACGGAATGAAAACTCCTGCCACATCAGCAAGCACTTTTCAGAGTACAGTTTTAGCCCCGCTCTCCCCACTCGCCGGAGCACTTAATGCAGGGAAGCTAGAGCATCCTGGAAGGTCCCTCCGTGGACCAGCAGATCGTCCAGGTAGACTAGGCACTCTGAGGGGGGTATTCTGGCCAGCATCTTTTCCATGAGCCACTCGAACATTGCAAAGACAGAACGGCATCACAGTATACTGCCACATCTCCCGTTTCAAACTTGTGCTGCACCAGGTGTGTCTGCCCAAAGTCATCTAAACTGTGGTGATACTCATACATCAACTCCCAAAGGTTGCGATGCTATTTTGCAAAAAGCCCTTTCACAGCTCCTGAACCAGACTGCATGCACTGCGGCAAAAGTGGGGTCCTCAGTGGAAATTGTGGGTGGAGGGGGTGAATGCTGACGCCTGAAGGCAGCTGTGCAGGCAGAAGCTTTCTCCGAAGGAAGGACCGTCGAGGCGCTGCATTGTCGCTGATGACACAAAATAGTGAAGACTGGGGGAGTGCAGAGGTCTCCCATCTCATGCCAAAACTGTTGACTGGAGGGGCACTGATACTGACTCAGTGGTCCTAGAGGTAAGACTGGTCCCCTTGGGTTGGCTAAAGCTACAGCTCCGTCCAGCCACTTCAATAGCAAGATTTACTTTCCCTTGTATGGTAAATGCTGTATGGTATGCTAGCTATCCGGTCAAAGTGTGCACAGCTGCATGGTGGTGAGCTCCAGCCGGACCCCTACAGGAAGCACATCAGGGCAGACAGTCACTATGGAGCCAATGTCCATGAAAGCAGTGCACGGGACTCCCTCAATGCGGACAGGGATGTGGCAGAAATTCTTGGTCGTGGTCCTTCCCACCACTATAGCTAGCTGGCACTGTCCATCGTTGACTGTTTCCATAGGGTTAGTACTGGTGGTGGTGGGTGCTACAGCTGGGTAGTCCATGATTAACAGGACTGGACTTGGGGTACACAATGTCCTAACTATAGCCTCCCCTTAGCGTTTCCCTGCAGCTACTCGGTCAGACCTAGCAGTGTACCATAGGTGGCTAGGATATCCACAGCCCCAGCACAGCTGTGGAGGAGTCTCAGGAGTCCGAGCTGGCTGGGCGATTGCTGAGGGTGACGAGTTCCGTGGGCCAGGTGGAGTCAACGGTGCTACACGGGGCTTCTTCTACTTGTGTGGCAGTGTGTGGTCAGACTGCCTCCTCCGCCACAGAGGCATAGTCCCACTTGCCCTCCGCTAGCACTGCCTCAATTCGTTCAACGTGAGCCAAGGCAAGCTGTAGGGTTGTGTCAGAAAACCAGACCTGCTGATGCAGAGTGGTCTGGGTCAGTCTGCAAACAAATGCATCAACAGCCAGTTCCTCCTGGGTGGCTGGTGAGTTTGTTGGGTGCCCCTTCTGGGCCAGGTACCGGAAATCAGCCACCCAAACTGTATGCACAGTTTATCTCCTGCACCACTAGTGTGGCTGACCAGCTGCATGCGCAACCCGACTGCGGTCTCCATTTTCCCAAAATGGTGCCAGAGGACTGTGGTCAGCACCTCATATTGAGGCACCACGTCTGGGCCCAGGTCCAGCAGAACCAGCAGGGCTTCTCCCTCTAATGCAGCTGCCAACTGACCTGCTTTCTCTGTCAGGCCCCCAGCCATTAGTGAACGCTGCCATCCTGAATTTGGCATGGTACGCCTCCCTCTACCATCATCCCTTGCTTCCACGGACTGCCAGCTCACCCCTGCCATCATGTTTCCTGCACACTGCATGTCCTCTCTTCTGTGATCGGCACGTTGCCCATGTTGGGGCTTAACATCGCACTCTCTTCTCAGACACACGTTCAATTCAGCAACCAATGTCCATAAATACTACAGCCATTTAAATTGTCAGTGGTTACACAACATAAAGCCTCTACCCAATGGCACCAACTTTTCAAAATGATTGGGGGTGCTAATCTCGAAATTGTGGGTGCTAATTGTCTTTCGTGGGGTGTTTAGTAAAACTTGTATAAATATTTTTAGGGGTACTCAAGCACACACCGCACCTACGGGGCTGGCACCAGTGCCTCTACCTCTTGGCAAGCAATTCAATCACTGGCTTTCTCTCTATCTGTCCAATCATTTACCATATTTTTAGATTGCTTTTATCAAGATAACAGTATACTTTTTACAAATAGTTTCAGATTATTCTGTAAAAAATATTATAGGAACAGTAACGCTGTCATGTTCTTACAGAGCAATTCCCCAGTTTGTCCACATAAGTTGAGGTCTTTTAGCTTTTTAACTTTAACTTTAACCTTAGTTGCCACTGTTAATTTAGTTTGTAGTATTCATACACTGTTATATGTCCTCAGTTCTACGTTAATTCCTGTAGGCACAGTCTAAGGATTTAGCTTACTGTTGTTATTTTCTGTTTCAACATATCTAATTCTTGAATTTCCTTAATTACCCTGTTTTTCCAACCAACCTCTGCCTCATTTTTGTGATTTTCAGTAAAGTGAAAGAAACACAGCACTTGGGTCTAGCAGGTATTTTTATATGGCCCACACATGATCTATCTATCTATCTATCTATCTATCTATCTATCTATCTATCTATCTATCTATCTATCTATCTATCTATCTATCTA
>JAOVYW010000867.1:6305-16995 GCA_025775045.1 Hiodon tergisus | reverse complement strand
TAGTAGATGTGAAAATGCACTTATTTACCTAGAAGGGGGTTTCCATCAGAAAATTAAGCTAAGATGCTGTTGCTGAAATCTCCCCTTTCTTTGCACGTGTTTAGCAACGTTGGCTGAATCATCCCAACAGTGGCGTTGACTGTTGTTTTTTGGCCCTGTCTGGGGAAAAATAGCTTTCACACCATAATCAGCTCACAATGGGCTGCTCTGTCTGAAAGGCAACCCTCGCTGGAGCACTGCATCTATAGCGATAATTAAGACCAATTTCACTCAGGAATAATTAGAAATATACCCTTGCTGCTGGAGCGCACCCCCCCCCCCCCACCAAACGAGTCAGGTACACGTCGCCATTAACGATCCTAATTACAGGCTCAGGCAGCTGTGTAATCTTCTGCAGGACGGGAATGCCTTCTAGGGTAATTCTGTTGTCTACTGCCACTTTGGCATTCACACCGACACAGGTTTGCAATTAGCGTGTCGGGTCTCAGTGAAGCTTAGTGATTCCAGGCAGCGGTCTTTCCCTGGTCTCCTCTCAAAGGCACACCTATACATCCACATCTGTCCATCTGATGCACGGCAGGACTTCTCCTTGTTCACAATTCACACCACAGAGCAGCCTGAGATATGCTCTTTCAGGGATTATCAAATGGGGTGTACCGGGCATCGTTTTCAAATCGGGATGAATGGAGAGACTTCACACGGGGGGAAAAGGTTTACCCAATCGCATTTAGACAAACAATACAATGTACTTTGAAACACAGAAGCTATTTTAGACTTGGCCATTTAAATGCTGTGAATAAAACACATTTTTTATTAATTAAATTAAATTTAGGAAGAAACCTTTTTGTCCTGGAAAAATTAACATTTTAAAGTACTTTGACAGTAATCAATTTGTGATAAAAAACAGTATTTACAATCTTTAAAACCAAGCCTCATAAAATATCCAAAAGAAAAGGTCAACAGCCTTTTGAAAGCTGTTCCATAATGATGTAAGGGGGACAATGTTCCAATACAGCTCGCAGTAATGCCACAGTACTTAATTAGCCCACTTGAAGCGTTCTTTCATTTGGAGCCCTGCCTGCAGAACAGCCGCATAGATAAAGATTCTAATTTTCACTACAATGGCTTTCATTGGCTAACACCCCTGGGTTAGGAGCATGTTCCACATATGCACCGACATCAACACGCAAGTACACATATGCACCGACATCAACACGCAAGTACACATATGCACCGGCATCCACACGCAAGTACACATATGCACCGGCATCAACACGCAAGTACACATATGCACCGGCATCCACACGCAAGTACACATATGCACCGGCATCCACACGTGAGTAGACAAATGCACGGGCACAAACCATTATTCCAGCAGAAAATGCCTTTGACATTTTAAAAAAATCTGTAAAAAACTTGTACTGAGCTAAAAAACAACAACAACAGAAATCGCAGAAAGTGTAAAGCTTTCATGGGTTTAAGGCTACGCAGCCAGCAATTTAGTGCCATGCTCCTGGCGGCTCCCAGCAGAAGGCCGCTCATTTCCTCCCTTCTCATTTAGGTCCAGTCAGAGCTATACTGACAATTAGCCCACGGTGTAGATGAATTACCATCCACGCAGTAACTGTCATAGAGAGAGTAGGGGGCATCCGTACTAATATCATCACCATCTGTAAAGTGAATAAGACTTCAATTAGCCTTCCATGTGCACAGCGAGGATGCTGTTTAACCCAAGAGGATGTGCCACTATAATTCTGAGAAAGTGCAAATATAGAGCATCCCGATGTCAGGGACATGAACCTAAACTCAAAACTTCTATACAGTCATTTGTTTTTCAGCCAATCAGTGACTCAGACACACAGCTTTAATGTTTCCAAATCAAAACGGACTGTGTTTTTCAGTGAAATGCATTTTTGTTTTACAGAAAAAGAATTGTAATAACCAACATCAACATTTTCCAAGCTTCAATAACAAAATAAACTCATTGCAAGTATCGGGGGAAAAAAACTAGGGTGCTCTGGGTGATATTTTTAGAAGACGAAGACCAGGTGAATTGACAGCATACGCCCGGGTGTCTGGCTGAGCCACCCAGGTAATGAGTGGGCGTTGTGAAAAATCGGCTGTTCGTGACCACTCCCGACCCGCTGCAACCACAGGAATGACAGGCATGTGACCGGGCTCCTCCGAGTACTGCAGGCTCAAAGGTTCTGGCATTGAAGCTGGATCACCTCAGACAGTAAATACGCTTTGACCCCAGAGCGGTCACTGCCTTTTCAATGCGTCAATTCGCGAGGAGCAAGGAACAAGGAGGAACAAGGAGGAACAAGGAGGAACAAGGAGTCCACCCCAAGTTTATTCCTCTTTAACTAGCCTTTTAGGCCCTATTGAGATTCAGTTGAACTAGAATCTCTTTGAAAGCCTTTGAACTCAAAGCCTCCCAACTGTTGACAGTACAGTAGCCATAGCAACAGAGAGCGGGGTAACACTGACCTGCCTGTTCCGCTCATCCATGATCCTGGTGATTTGGATCTTCTTTCGTCCCATTTTCGTCTTCCTTCGGTCTCCCTGACTCCAGAGAATATCAGAAAAACACCAGCGCTTTATCTAACGTCGCTCCTCTAGCACATGGTCCACTCTCCCTCTGCCGTCCCGCGTCACCCGCCAAAATCTGGAAAGGGAGTGAGAGAGAAAAGCGAGTGAGCAGAGAACGGAGCTAACACGATAACAATGGAATGTACCCACACAAACACATAATGGAAACCCATGACTCTGCCATTTCCTGCGCACCAGGGGAGGCATGCTTAAAGAACCTGATTGCTTTTTATCTTCCCACCGGCAGAAACTGGAACCACTGTGAGGGAGGATACTCAGACAGTGCGATGATTCAGTGATCAATCAGCTTGCAGCTTTGCATCCAGTTTGAATGTTTGTTCCTATGCTCAAAATGCGTGTGAGCAAAACAATTATAGTTCTGGTTACATTTACTCCACAAAAGTGTTGGGGTTTTTTGTTAAAGTCAATTCTAGCTCAGACTGATGAGGTGTTCTACTCAATCTGTACATTAAGGTAAATGTATACAAGGAGGAATTAAAGACACTGAAATCTGGAATATCTGGTGGAATACTGTAATGGTCGGGTCTGCGCTGGACGCGGCTTGTGTAACGCCATGGGGTGGAATACTGTAATGGCCGGGTCTGCGCTGGACGCGGCTTGTGTAACGCCATGGGGTGGAATACTGTAATGGCCGGGTCTGCGCTGGAGGTGCTGAGCCCTTTCTCTAACCTCCAGAGGAGATCTTCGCGGCCTCACGCCCCGCAGAGGATCGCCGCACATCAAGCCCGCTCACGGTTAGCGCTCAGTGACTGTGTGAGCCAATTAGTCACAGGGAGCGCTTAGCCATGGTCTCTCCCCCCCTCTGTTTTACACTGTGAGGAACACCGTCGGATGCAGAGACCTGCTCCTCCTCGCACATCCCACACCACTGTCAGCTTTGCACTAAAGACGATTTACGGCGCACCCTGTCTCAGGTTGACACTACACTAATCCTCCGGGGTAGATAAGGAAATCCACAAAGGGGAAAAAAACATGCCTGTCTGGGATCTCGGTCACATGGCCGCGGCACTCCAGCCCCTGCTCTCTGGAGAAACATTGATAGATGTGTATAAATGAAGGAGAGCGACAGAAGAAAAATGGCGGCGTGAAACACAGCTCTGTCATAGCGGACGGTTCCTCTCGAGAGGGACAGAAAGGGCAATGCACTAAAAACAGCTCACGCTGCAAGGTCTGGAAACTGAAAAATGGCAAATGTACTTTCCTCTCCTCTTCATTCTTCACATGAAGCAGCCAATACAAATCACTTATAAAATAAAATAAAAGACCTATGGCCAACAGATCTTGAGAATGGGTGGAGAAACCCTCAGAGTTTCACAGAATGAAAGGGGTCACAACACAAGCACAACGCATCATCTTCATGGTAGTTATGTGTTGGGCACTGAAGATGACTACCAATCAACAGTATAAAAATTATTACCGTTCTCATCATACCCAATATCTAAACTTGGATGCACATTGTGTGCAGGTCCTTTCAAACAATATGTGCAATCAAGACCAAACAGCATTTACAAAAAGCCGTTTTCAGATAAAATGGTGATAGGGAGATTCCTTACCAAGCGCTGAATGTCTTCTGAATAACACTGTTTTTTGTTTTTTTTGACAATCTCATTTGAGTTCATCTACCTGCCAATGAACATGTTTATCAACAGTAGAGAACTCTAACCACACAAAAACCCCAAGAAGAATTTCCAAGAAACCACAACAGAACAAAGCTATGAAATAGTGACGGTTTTTCTTTCCTTTTTCCTGAAGAGGTATTCAAGTATTCAAACCATCAAAAGTCACACTCATCCCAGACATAAATGGACCACAATTTTATCTATTACTATCTTTTTTAAAGGTATTTAAGATATTTAATATTCCTGATACAGCGCTCAGCATACTGCTAACCCGAAAGAGGAACCAAACGCTTTCAAATCAATCGGGTCAAATTTCAACCCCTCAAATGTCAGGGTCCTTTTTCAAATAGGCTTCTTCAACTTGCAAGTGTATGCGGATATAGAAGTTCGACAGCGCCTTTTGCTGATCGTTCTACAGAAATGTGTCGCTACTATAGAGGTATAGAGGTATATATAGATATATGGAGAGATGGCTTTTACCTCTGAATGGGATTTCTGTTCGCACGCCCTGCGTCCGCGGTGTGCTAATAGATGAAATCGTATGATATCATCGTTTCATTCTTCCTTTTACGTTTTGTGCAATTTCAAAAAACGGTGCATAGATCACATATTTCAATTACCGGCATATTCTCATTCAAGAGCTTACAGTTTGTGTGGACAATGCACACATTTTGTTGCCATTATTTTATTTAATCATTATTTAATGAATTACCAATACAACACATTTGGAATAGATAGGCTTTGCTGCTCTGAATCACATGCATAGCATTCCAAAACAGAATTCCATTGGAGTCCAAGTCCTAGGACATCTTCATTATGCTAATATGTGATGATATGTTTTAGTCTATCAGAATTCAGGTATGCAGAGAGCGCTACTGTTGGCTCCTAGAACAGAATAGCACGTAATCCAGATCCAGAACATGTCAGGTCATTCTGGTTTATAAATTGGCAACCCCCTCCCATTGGGATTAGCACTGTGGCCAGATGGACCTTCAAGACTGGTGAGAGGTGACAGGGATCAAGCTGTTTGTTACCAAGTCACAATTTCTGGATTGGGTGAAATAACTCAGTGTCCCGCCTCCAGAGCATACGCACGGCTCCTAACCAGCTGAGCCCAATCAGCATCTCTTCAACCAAACGGCGCCCTGCCTTCGACTTCCACAGCCCAGAGGCACTTCTGCACGCCGGCCTCATACACAGTCACGTCATACAAAGCTGGATTTTCTTCAAATGAACCACATGGTCGAGGAATAAGGTGCTCCTGTGTTCTTCCATGGGCAATTAAGACCTTTCAAACACACTTCCGCTTCCTCCACCGTGCATCAGCATTCAGGCAGGGAGAGCAATCTGAAGGCTTGCGTAGTACACCACACATCTGCTCATAAATGGCATGGTAGGTGGTGCCGTGTTTCCATTAAGAACGTGCCTCTCATTACATTCATGGAGACCATTCTACTCCACTGTATATTAAATCCAGTGAAGATTCTTCTAAAGCTCTTCAAACAGCAAAACGGACAGAGGCGGCGCTCATTCAATTCAGGACCACTTCTTAGGAAATGGGTGGCAGGGTGGGTTTAGGAGACATTAGGAGACGGCTGGAGCCCCAGCCGGCGTGACAACTAAGACAGTTCACTTCCCTATCTCACCTCCTCCAGTGTTCCTGCGTTTCCCATCGCTCATTCCCATTGGCTGTGTTCACTCACACTCTCTTCAACTACAGCCATAGCAATGATATCCGACAAGCTTTTAACCAAAGGACTGTACACCCAGACCACTGTGTCTTTAAATGTTCCAGTCCATCTTTCTCTAAAAGAAGCTTACACTACAGTGTAAGTATTACAGTGTTACAGTGTTACAATGCAGGCGCGTTATATTGTATCTCACTATATGAGACTGCTAGGTCTACTTGGCATATTTGGTATGAAACAAATAGAACAGCATTCATACGGCTACATACACTCCCAAAGAGAGAGCAATTTAATCTGAGAACTTAAATGAAAAGGCTTGATTTGCCTGTACCTGAATGTGCAATGAAACATCAAATGCAAACATCAGCAATTTGGGAATAGTGGGAAAAAAAATTCTTTTAAATGTATTTTTATGTTAATCAGTGTTATTTATTTAGTTAACAAATTATTTCAGAGTAAAAACATTACCCAATAGATTCAGCTATATAAACTAGCTTAAAAGACCCAAGATGAATGAAGGTATTATTAAGGAACACGGTAGAGAATGTGTGAACACTAGAGATTTCTAGGAGAAAACAGTGGCTGAGAGGAAGATTGAGTGCCCAATCTCCAGAACCTTTATTGGGACGCTTATTGAGATCCAAGGATGTCACAGAAAACACAGAAAAAGTCCCTGGCCCCTGAAAAGCATGTCCACAACCCCCTGTCCAGTTTTGACGTCCCATGGGACGTCCCATCCTACACGGGGGGGATCCTAGATGACGTCAATCATTCAACACATCATAACAAAACTTAACTTCCACTGCAATTCCACTGAACACATATTGTGACTCCATATTTGGATCCAATCACGGACAGCATGTGAGACGATAAACAACTTAAACCCTAATTAAACGAATCAAGCATGAAGAAGGTACTTTGGGTTAGGGTTAGGATTATTTATTTTTTTATTTATGAAAAAGACAACTTCCTTCCTCCATGAAATATCTTCCAGAATCCCCAGCATATCCATGACAGCACAACTTCCTGTGTGCGGCGGTTCAATCATCTGTACCCTGCCCTGACTATGGGCAGGGCATAATCCTCACTTCCTGCTCCTCCACTTCCTGTTTTCAAGCCTCTTGTAATGAGAGGAGTAACTGGGAGAGGAATAGGCTGAGCCCAGGGGCTGAGCCCAGGGGACACGTCTCCTCTCAGATCCTTCCTTTGTTATTTTCCTGCCTGTAACTTTAAGACTAAACAACAACAAAACACCATGTCCGGAGTTTTCTTTCTGTGTTTATTATGTTGACTCTGAGGGTCATTATGATTACGAATCCGGCCCGACACTCAAATCTACTCGGCCACTTTCTATTCGATAAAATCACGTCTTTTCCTTATGCTGGGCATAGGGAAGGGTAACGGTTTGCAAATGTTATCCCATAGTTAATGATGACTCACAACCAATTAAATATAGCTGATTTGAAAATTAATCATTGAAATGACACAGGAAAATAAAGTTTAAAAGCCTACCCCCTGCGCAATCAAGGGTACTCAACAATTCTTGGTCCTTTTCTTTCCCAAATCTGTAGTTTTTGTAGCAAAGCTGCAGATGTGGCGTTTGGCCTGGAGAGAATAGAAGCATGCCAGCCTCTCAGACCGCACAGCCTCTTTTGTAGGGCAGCGCTTATCTACAGCTCCAGCAGCCGGAGTGAAGATTCCCGTCTCAGGCAGCATGAAAAGTATTAATGTCTCCTGATGCTAATCTGACACACGGCTGATCCCCCCAAGAGCAACTTTCTCCCTCTCCTTTCGCACTCTCCCTTCAGTTTCCAAGGCAACTAATGAGATATAATTAATAAGGTCTACTAAGGGGGCGGGGGGGGATTGTGAAACTGTGAGAAAGAGGGTTTTGAAGAGACAGAGAGAGCTCTAGGGGATGAAGCAAAGTGTTCAAAACGTGTACATGTACAGGCGATTTTGCTGTGTTAAGGTTCTTTGTGAAACATTGCTTAAGGTGACTTAGTTTAGAGGATATGTACATCACACATTTCTTATTTTCACCAAAGCCTTTGGGTGAACTTGTGTGCCTAATAGTTTCTTTGTGACATGGAGTATCCTTATATCTACCGAAGTAACAAGCCTCATAAACAATGAATTTACTAAGTGGTATTGTGAAAGGCAATTACACATTTCAGTCCTGAAGCTTTTTCAGTGGCTGGTTAATGAATCTGGTAGCCACAAACGTAGTTCCATGAAAAAACATATTTCAAAGGCATTTAGCCAGCTGCTAAATAAAAACAGTTATCAGCAAATATCTGGAAAATGAGAGGAGCCGGCCACAAAAAAGGAACAAATAAATTACTTTGACAGTCTTAACTAAGCATCTAGCCTGAATTTCAAGAGTCATCTAACGAATAGCTGTTGTGTATAAGCGGCGGAGATACGGGACGGTCGCAAATCAGGCCCGGATTGCTGGGAGAAAACCTTGTGCAATATGCCCGTGCAAAAAGGGCAAAAGAACTGTCAACACTGAGATTGACACACCGAGTCAAGGCACAATTTACTGTCTGGGAGAATTCCCAAATTCCGTCATTAGGGGGGAGAAAAAGCTGGAATAAATAATGCAATCAGAGAAGCAAAGGCAAAAGCTTCTGAATTCAGCCAAATATTTCCCCGCGTGTGCAAAAACGAAGAGCGTATCTGTTACGAGACATCGTTTGCCCGGACTCCTAGATTAAAGTGCCAGATTTTTTATTAAGGGTGACTTCATGCAACAGATACGCCTTAGAGAACAGTTCTTAGCTGACTGTTTCAGGTGCGGCTTTGTGAAACGATTTGAGCCCGCAACGTCGGACTGACTCCACAGAATACTTCGGAAGGGATTGATAAATTGATAACCCCACTGTCGACTGTTAACGCATGCAAACGCTTGGGCGAGTAAAAGCAAACAAATCCTACAGTTTGCCCCTCAGTCTCGTCCACTACAGGCAGAAGGAAGCATTAAGCATGTTTAACTTGCAATCCTGTTTTTGGTTATGGATGTAAAAAAAAAAAAAGACACAAAAACGGTACGGAAAACATGCAGCTTTTGCACGGTAAAAAGCCATTGTCCGTGGAACAGTTAGCCCACTTGCAGCCCACCCGAGAAGCGGAGGAGGAGACGCGATACAACACTCTGTGGTCCAACCTAAAGAAGATACCCAAATATGGTCATGTTCTGTGGACTTCTTGGCTTCAAACCCAAGCAGTATCAAAATTTTATTTTTATACTTGTTAGAACTTTAGAAACTAGAAGAGAAAGCAAAGGCATTAGAAAAACTGAGACTCCACTATGATAACCTCTGTTTGTGTAGGTGGCGGATCACTTGAAAATTTCTATCCTGCCTTTATGTATGTACAGTGTGTATGTGTGTATATATATATATATATATATATACACAATGGTTAATATATTTAACTGTTTATGTGCTGTGGAAGCCACGGTTGCCTGCTCTGAACCTCCAGTGTCTCAGATTTAATCCCACGCTGGATCAATGCGAGTTCAGACAATCATCCATCCCACTAGCATGTAACAGGAGTCGGGGACGGAGCTGAACGGAACAGAAATGACATCAGCACCTAAAGCCCCTAAAGGAGATGAATTTGAGCTTACATCTCCTTTTTCAGGGAGCTAAGGCTTTACACCGAGTTAGACAAAAGGCCGAATGGTGATAACGGATATATTTCAGAAGTCTGCCGACTGATTTCTCCATATGTAGCTGGTCATTCCTCTCAAGGATAATCTACTGTATGTAATCAACTGCTTTTTATCATTTAAAACAAAGCAGACAGATTTGTTTGATTCTACTGGCGCTGCTCAAAACGTGCCGACCTGTTTTTTTCAGAGGTCTACTGCCTTGCTATGTCATTTACCTGCATACTGTAACAATGACAACTTGAGGACCGTTTACAGAGAAGCATTTGTGGACAGACGTGCTCTTGCTATTCAATCGCAAAGGGAGAAAATAACAACGCAAAGTGACTTCACTGACAAAGAAAGGTCAGTGAAGGCGCAGGCTTATGGTCTCTTTTAAGATCCACTCCCTTAACCATCAGTCAATCCCTAACTAATGCATTGTACAACCATCAAAGCACTTAAAGCCAGTGCAAATGCTAGAAAAGCAAGGCAGATATATCAGGCTTGGTTTGAAGGTGCATTATCAGTCAGGCACATTCACAGTTTATCAAAGAACAACAGCCAGCGATAAGGACGTTCGGCTCAAGGATGAGTCTCGATCATGTCAATATCGCACCGGTGGACAGGACGCCGTCCCACTGAACACATCTGGCTTTCTTATCTCCACCTTGAGCGTCACAAGCGGCACTGATTGTCACAAGAGCTCGTTTTGTGCGCTTTTTGAACGTGAAGGAGGCTAGAGGGAGAAACTGGGGTTTGAACTCCTGGTCTAGTGCCGTAACAGCGCTGTGAAGGAGGCTAGAGGGAGAAACTGAGGTTTGAACTCCTGGTCTAGTACGGTAACAGCGCTGTGAAGGAGGCTAGAGGGAGAAAGCAGGGGTTTGAACTCCTGGTCTAGTGCGGTAACAGCGCTGTGAAGGAGGCTAGAGGGAGAAACTGGGGTTTGAACTCCTGGTCTAGTGCGGTAACAGCGCTGTGAAGGAGGCTAGAGGGAGAAACTGGGGTTTGAACTCCTGGTCTAGTGCGGTAACAGCGCTGTGAAGGAGGCTAGAGGGAGAAACTGGGGTTTGAACTCCTGGTCTAGTGCGGTAACAGCGCTGTGAAGGAGGCTA
>JAOVYW010000866.1:0-16995 GCA_025775045.1 Hiodon tergisus | reverse complement strand
CACACACACACACACACACACACACACACACACACACACACACACACACACACACACACACACACACACACCCTTTAATCCAAGTTCACAGTAGTTCAGGGGAGGGATATATTGCGGTTGATCAAAGAGCATTCTTGTAAACAGGATAGATCCCATTCCCTCCACCAAGCACCACTCTTCTTCGCATCCAATGGTGGTCTGCAAAGGAGAGACAGATATCCCAAGTCTAACCTGACTCTAAAAATCTCATTTCTAAAATCTTTCCTCATGTTCCATCTTCTGCTAATCTTGTTTAATCTACAAATCCCTTTTGGGCATTGCTGGGTTATTCAATACCCAAGACCTTTTTTTAAATAAAAAAATCCTTGTATGGGATGGTGACCATCTGTATTGCAAATAGATTAGAAGATGCCGTTAACAGTGTTCTGGTTTTTTCCTCTCACAATATCTTGCTATTTCAAATACTTTGACACAAATGGATGAGGACAAAATAATAACATAGAAGTAAAACCTAAATCTAGAGCTTGGCAATTGCCATTCAGTAATGTTTGATTTGAAAGAAAACCTGAGCATACAGTCTCTACCTTTGTCCCACGAAAACCCTCACATGAATTTTGTAACATCTCGAAAAGGTCAAAAAACTAAAGAAAAAAAACCCTATAAAAATAAGCTTTGCATGGATAAACTATCCCCAGCTTTATTGAAATGCAGAAAAAGAATTGCTTCTAAAAACAGAAAAAAAATGACCTGCTCTGACTGTCTGTACTTCCTGTCAAGATTTCATCTTCCCCCGTCATAAATATGTAACTGCTCAACCTCATTTTCATGCTATCTTACAATCCCTGACAGCTTATCAGTCGGAAGGGATTTACTACGATGTCAAGTGAGGTTCCAAATGACAGGATTAGTGACAGTGAAACGCGTTCCACCGATTCACCTGCGGCAAAAAAACTAAAACAATAACCTAGCACTTCAATATTTGAGACGACTACACACGTCGTCCTATGAATTTTAACCTGCTGTAAACCACTTAATGGAGCCACCAAGTAAATATAAATAATTGCCTTGTATTTTTTATTCTAGGTGCACAAGGCACAATAAAAAACGCATTTAAAATTTTAATGTCCAGGCATGACCACGAACTCTGCTACAACTTCTCTTGGAATCGTGCAACTTCCCAAAAAAATATATATATATATTTTTTTTTTTTACACATTTCACAATGCAAAGTAAGAGTACGACATCATATTTGTATAAACTTCTTTTATTTGAATCTCTTTTGGGATCAACACTACCATTAAAAAAAAACAATTCCATAACAGTTGAACACCACACACATATCAAGAGGATGAAATGTAAAAAAAAAAAGAAAAACACAAGAGTCCCAAAAGAAAATAAAGGTTGGCGCTTATTGATGTCCTGGCCATCTGGGAGTAAGTCTGGAAAAGCACAAAAACAAAAATTAGACAGTGGCTATCCGGGTGGCTAAGCTAGAAAGTGGTGGTGGGGCAAGAACGCCCGTCACCGAAATGGCAAGCTAACCCACAGCTTGCAATATAAAGTCCTCACCAAGAGGTGCCGATTTCGAGTTCCGATGTAACGAACATTGGGAGCGCCTGGGAAAGAAACGCGTTAAACATTCTCTTATCGTTTCAAGGCCTGCAAGACCAGACCATTTTCACCGGAGGGGAGAGCAAGTGTCTTTACCCGTTTGTGTACACTGTCGGTTTTCTTTATTAAGGGCATATTGAGGAGGTTAAACAAAAAGTGTCTGGGAGAACGTACCAACTGAATACACTCTGCATAGGCTCAATTTAACACAACCTAAATTAATTTCAAGCCCTACTTGGATATCCACATTAAATGATGATCCTAATATGATGAATTACAATAGCACAGAAAAGGACCAAACGTTAAGCAATGAATGTCACATTTTTAGCATTTACACATCTGGAAATGTACTGAAACCATTGAAGTTAAAGTACATTGTTTAGGGGAATAACGCACAGGAGACTTAAATGAACCTTAATCACTATGGGTATCCCTGGCCAGGGATTTCTTTAGGAAGGGTACACAGCGTCCCAGTATCCACGCTACTTAACTATGGTGTCCCAAACACATTGGTGCAACAGAAATTAACGCCAAACACCGAACTTCCATCAGCTGCCCTCAGCTTTATGCCACGGAATACTGGAGTATCTAAGACACGTAACCCAGGCATTTTGTGGAAGGCTTGCTTTTTAAGAAATGAATCGCATTGAACGTGGCAACATAAATAATTCAGAGGTTGAACTGCACACGCAAAGAATTATTGACGCAGAGCTAAATGAATTAGCTCCCCTGCCGCAAATTGCATTCAATGTTTGCATGTAATTACAGTAAAAGCTCTAGAGGGCATCCAGACTGCCGGTACAGAGCAGCAGCCCCCTGTCCAAGCAAACTCCCTGAAGACACAGCACAGAATCTGGTGGACATTGTGTGTGTGTGTGTGCGTGCGCGCGCGTGCCTCTGTCACAACCATCAACTGCATTAAAGCCCCTGGATGATGTCCCACAAACACATGACATGGGGGCATCAGCATACCCATGGGGGTAGAGGTGGGTGGGAAGAGAACTGCAGAACAGAAATGATAAGGCAGGTAAAGGTCACAATGACTACCAAAAAAATAAAATGAATAAAAAAGATAAACTATTCTCTCCTACCAAAGAGGAAGCAATCATCTTCTCTCCACAAAAACTGTAAACGTACTGAGGATTTGGAGCAATTAAAATGCTACAAGGCTGCAAGTTCAGAGATCAGACCAACTAGAATGGAAGGAAACGGCCAAATCAAAACTGGTATCAGTTGACTAGACAGCCCAGAGAGTGAGCTTTGTTTGTTAGCGCTCCGACAGACTAATCGAAAGGCCTTTTCCCCCTGCCAGCACCCACCCATCCAACTATTGATCATTCCCCAAAAAATCATACCAGCGATTTCCTTTCTAAAGCTCGAGTCTAACAAAATGGGAAGGGGAACTAAGAAAAGACCTCAAACTATGTTAACAATTTAGTCTTGAGAAAGACCAAAGACGTTATTTTTACCCGGATTCCGCACAGACAGCTGCTGAACCCCAGAGTTTGCATGCTAGCATTCGGGTGACTCAACAGCGGCAGGAGAGGGAAAACCAGGAAATAAAATCTAAACCACACATCCAAGGAATCAGATGTCGCAGACGGGCACCAACAGCCAGGTGTGTTAAGCGTCGTGTGGGCCAGACGGTTTAAATGAAGTCCTCCAGCTGGGACAAGATGCAGGAGCAAAGAATTCTCTTCGAGATAAAAATAACTCAACACAAACATGTGTAACTACAGAGTCTTCATCACAAACCTTGCCCAACTTTGCATTTCACCCGTTTCTTCCTGCTCAACGAGAACACCTGGTTTCTCCTTGCCTGGAACTATTTTGGGAGTCTAGTATATGTAAAGGAACTTGCAAAGATCACGATCCAAGACCCAGTTTTACTAATTCAATGGCTGAAACAGGAAACCCGAGACCTGTGTTGCTATAAGGGAAACCTTGGGGGACTATTTCAGCATCAAAGAGAGGTATGATGACTATGTCACATGGCAGCTACACATTCTGAGATCAGTTTTAAAGGAGATTCGTCTTCTGGGGTCTGGTGTGACTAACATTCCACAGCATCATCTCAGACCCCACGCCACAGAACTCCACTGCGGTAAGCTTTCTAAGATAAGAGACCAGGGACCAGGCGTCTGTGATATAGCACAGTGGCTTTCTGATAACGTCACAAACTCGCAGCAAATCACCTTCAAGAACCCCCGTTTATATAAATAACCACAAAAGGTCTACTAATGAATCCCTAATGATCTTCAAATCCGTTTAAAGTAAAAAAACGAGAGGGTGGGAGAGGTAACGCATTACACATTGGAAGTGGAAACACTTAACGCAGTCAAAGACAGTCACTTTTTTCCCCCCAGGCCTTCCAGAAGCCTCCGGACTGGACGATAAGAAATTTGCATTATGCAAACGGCAAATATCCGTCTTCTTTTCCGGGCCTAGGCATTTGTGCAGGATAAATCCACACGTATTCCCACGTTTTCTCATATTTTTCCTCGCAAATTCTCATCGTTTTAACAGGTAGGGATGTTAATGAAATTTCATTCAACAGCCCCCCCACCAAAAAAATGTAAAAGGTGTTTTTAAAAAGCAATCACAATCCTCTCTACACTAAGACTATCAGAGAAAACCATGCCTGAAGCATTCTAAATTAAAGTATAGACAGCCAATGAATGCACAATGTAATTTGACATTAAAAAAAAACAGACTTCATAAAACAGATATAAAATGGCTTAGTTTTATTTCCCATTTCCATGTATAAAATATACAGCTTAAGGGAATAGGGTTTAAGCAGACATTTATTTAAAAATAAAAAAGGAACAATCTATCAGGAAGTCTTATCACATTCCAGTTCATCATATTCAATCAAAAAGGGGGTTTATGTGTGTCAGTGTGTGGTTTGTATTGCTTTTAGATGCATGTATTTTTTCTTTTTTGCCCAACGAATGCAAGATCCACTCCCTGCCCTACATCTCCCTCTCCCATGTAGTTCAAAGAGGTACAAAACAATCTTAACCAACTTTGTCTATCCTACCAAGTTAAACACAGCGACTCATTCTTTAAGATAAGGGGATTTCACAGACTGGACAGCCAAAAGTCCTCCACACACCCTAAATTGAACGAGATAAATTCACTGACCTGATGTGGAAAGCACGCTGCTTTCAATTAAAAGTGTTGTTTAAATGTTCTGCTGTCTCAGTAGTTCGTACTGTGCTAACACGTTCAAAAACTCAAACCTAGAAATTATTTATAGGCTTATGAAAGTACATCATTAAACCGAAAAAATAAAATAAAAGCTTCAGTATCAGCATTGCATGGCTGCTGAACTCAGTAGTTAATGAAGACGCCTGCAAAATACTAAACCTTTTATTCAGAGGCTGCAGTTTTCAGAGCTGGCCAGGAAAACCACTGAAGCTGAAGAGATGCTTGGTTGCAGTGCCGCCACTGAGCATGAAACCAAATTTGTAGCCACACTTGATCTAACATCTCTCCCATCCATGATCAGTTAACACTGGGTACCATAAAACAACCAGGGGGCCCGGATAACTACAATGATCTCGCTTTGGTTAGGCTAGGAACTAAAGCAATTCACCCGAATATTACAGTACAATATAAAATATGCCTTAAACTTAAACTGCTTGCAACAATTAGCTGCATGCAATACTTTAATACTATCATTATCAGAAATTGTTACGCTAGCGGTAAAATTTTTTCCAATCAATTTTCCAATGAAAATATTTATATTAGTTAAAACACTTAGTCATTTTGTATGACCAAACCACAGACTGAGATGCAAGTTGGAGATTTCTTGCCTCCAGCCCCACGCCCCCACACACACACAGTGACTTCTACACAGTGACTTGATTGCAGAGTAGATGACGGCCGCACCCTGAAAGGCTCTCGGCAGGGTCTATAATAACTAGCTTCTCCAACCGGCGAACGTTTGAGAAGATCTGGAAAAAAAATAAGGAAACAAACCAAAAAAAAGAAAAAATAAAGAAAAAAAAGTTTGCTGAAAACAGGGTCGGATACCAGTATTTTGGTAGCTGGTTTATCTCTTTCCCTCAAACATTGTCTGAGCAGAGGTCAACTGTTGACTACAAAGGCTGGACTGAGAGAACACACACACACTGATGGGAGGAAAGCCACAAAGAAACATGACTCTGTATAGGCTTCTGGAGTCACTGCAGATGCTCAGCAAATAGCTGAAAGCCAGACTGGAGGAGCCCGGGGGGATCGATTGGCACTGGGTAAGACAGGAAAGAGAAGGGGAACGGCAGGCAGGCAACCGGCTACAACGGGGAACGGCAGGCATTCACCCTCTACAGTGGCCGGCAGCAATAGCGCACGCCTGGACTGGAGGCGCAAAAGTAGACTTTCGGACCTAGCAACAGCCATATTCAAAGGATAAGCTGCTTGCCATTTTCCTACAAACATCATAGCTGCATAATCGCAGAGTCCAGTATGGAAGTGGGGCTCGATGGGATGGTCTTATTGGGATTTTAAGTAAAATCAATTACGATTTTGGCATGCCTATGAGTAACGTGTATAATCGCATCCAGTCAGGCTCTTCTGAAAGACGTGTGTGTGTGTGTGTGTGTATATATGGATGGCCACCCAACAGTAAATCCCATACAAAAGCATAAATTTCAGTTATCGTAAAATTATCCCCAGCATATTCCATGCAGTATTAGTAAGCAACATTGTTTTTGCTGGATGGGATCTGTAACATGTAACTCGGCCCACAAAATAAAAAATAAAAAATATACATACATACTAGGGCTGCCCCCTAATAGTCGACCAAACGTCAGACGATGAGGAACGTCTTGGTCGACCAAGTTCTGATTGGTCGGTTGGTCGCGAAAAATAAAAATAAAATAAACTTTTTTTCCGTTTTTTAACAAAAGGCTGTTTATTTATATTATAAAGTTATTGCGTTGGTGTTATGAGTTCATAAGTTGTGTGATGTCACTGATGTTACACTTTGTATATTAATAAATTAACAAAATGTTCAGCCCGTCTCCTTACTGGTTTTCCCGACACATTTAGAATCATTACCGCTTTTGCCTGCGTTGCTGCTGCTTGCGTCGTGCGTGCGCTTGTAAACTTCATATTTTAAAGTCTCATTATTATGGTTTAGCATTTCTCTTTAATGTAGAACAGTGTTATTATACAGTGTCTTATAAGTCTTTCTCAGCCCTGGAACCATTTTTTGATGCCCCCCAAAATATATATTACATTAATATCAAATGTGCAACAACTGGTCGACTAATGGCTTAAAATAACAACTACTAGTCGACTAGGAAAATCTTCAGCCGGGGGCAGCCCTAATACATACATACACATACATTGTTTTCTATATAAAATGATATGTGCATAAGCATGAAAATACAAGCATCCCCACCGGTTCCAAACCAAGATCCCCTATGAAGTAACCCAAGTGCGATAAGTTCGGGGGAGGACGGAACGAGTGAGTGAAGAGAAGATCCACAGAAAGTTTGCCCCGGAGGAGGAGGGAGATCATCAGGGGAGAGATGTTCGCTTTCAACCGAGTCAAAGCACTGCACTCGCAGAATAGGACTACTTACTGATTGGTGGATCCAAAGCTGCCGGTGAAGGCTACAAGAAAGCAAGAATGAAGAAAACATTTTACCATATGTGGAATTGGAGAATTTTTTATTTTATTTGTACCATCAGTTTGGTGTAGAACAAACATGACTACCTTTTTTTTATTTTGACAAATACTTGACAGTTATTTATTGGACCATTCCTCATCTGTTAATTACAAGCAAAAAATAAATAAAATTCTACACGACTGCTGTTACTTCATTTTGACCTAACAACGGGTGACATCTGCAGCAACATCACCCTTGGCATTGGAAAGCATGAAAATGAGAGAACGAGAGAGCGGGCATGAGCGAGCGAGGGAAAGGTTTTCCCTGCTTTCAGAAAAAAGTGGGGCACAGTGTTATTCTGGGAGTCCAGAGTTTGCTGTCGCCACCGGGCCAATCTTGAATATGGGTTAATAAGGATTTCGCTGGCTAACCCTAAAGCACCACTACACTAGCATTGAGCTGCAGAGACAGGGATGAGCTACAGGTGGCGTTCATCTAGTAAAACGCAGAACATCCATTTTATGACTGCGGGCCGATTCGTTTCTGCTTAGGTGCACACATATTGCATCCCTGTATTAACCCACAAAAGTAGAACAGCATTGGCCCTTGTCATCTACTCGGAATAATCTAGTCTTTATGAGCATTTGATCATAATGCAAGATGGTGAATTTCCTGGATCTAAATGATGTCATGAAACAATTAAAGTAATACACGACCCATTTCAGCTGGAGGAAAAACAATGTTTTCCTCTATTATGGAAAACAATATATCTATAGATTTTTATGCCTAGAG
Source organism: Hiodon tergisus (assembly GCA_025775045.1). NCBI lineage: Eukaryota > Metazoa > Chordata > Actinopteri > Hiodontiformes > Hiodontidae > Hiodon > Hiodon tergisus. The sequence goes on along the minus strand of JAOVYW010000866.1, from coordinate 8,971 downwards.
ATAGAGGTTTGAATTTTAGGGTCACGCCAACTCACCTCCTGTGGATCCAAACCCAGAGAAGCCGCTGCTCTGTGCCCCAAATCCGGAGCCCTGCTGGGCCAGATTGCCAAAGGATGGGGTATTCTGAGTGGCCAGACTTCCAAAGGTTGGGGCATTGGAAGCAGAGGCAAATCTGTGCAGTGTAATAAAAAGGTCAATTATACTTGGTAAAGGTAGTGCTAGAGCATACGAATGTTAATGTAGTAATGAGGGAGGGAGGGAAGAAAAAAAAAAACTATAGATGAAATGTCAATGCAAATTCTCTCAACTGCATCACCCCAGTTGAAACCAATTTACTAAACTCAATTTTCAAATCATAAAACCTAGCAGGGATTTCAGCAAGGTACCAATAGTACATTAAATTAACTCCTGCAATTTTAGACTTACTGATAGCGTTAGCCACTGGAGAAAGTTCACATCCATTAATTTTTTTTAGATACCATATTTCCAAACATAACATACCAGCTGTGTAACGCCTTTCCTGTTTAAGGAAACCATACCAAACTCCTAGGAAATCAAAATCTCTCATGTTATACTAATTTATCTTTATAAAATGTTGTCTTTCGCTGGTCTATCACAATCCCAGACAAAAGAAAAGGCACTATAAAATGAAATACTTCTTTAATACCAATACTCATGTAAAAACAAAAGCACAGATTTTCTAACAAAATGAAAATCTCTACACAAATAAAAATGGTTCTATATTTATTCTGTTAACCAGTCAAAGGCTTTAAAGATGCCCCAAACACCAGTCAACCGAAACCAGTAACATAAAAAATGTGTTCTTTCCACATCCAATACAACTGAAAGATTAAATATTCATCTAGTAACCGTTTTCCAAGATTAAGAATCTTCCGCCCAGGATAGCCCCAAACAGGAAACCCGAGGTTATTCCATTTCACTTGAAAGAATCGTGCGTAGCCTTCCTGACACCTCTAAGCTGAGAGAGTATACAACCCTCCTAAAGGAGTGATGCCAAATGAGCGAGACACAGGCCCGGCTGAACAGAAACAGCACCCTGGGACCAGGACTGAAGCACCAAGGTTAGTTTACAAGCATCGCCACACAGACAATAACTTTCTGTTTATTATCAAAAGAGCTGGTCTCATTCCAGTAGCTACTCCGGGATGTGGCAAACCCAGATGGAAAAACTGGTGCCTTTTGACCCCAATTCAGGAAGCAATTTTTGCCGGCTGCCCTTCCTGTCTGCTAGGTCATCCCTGACTAGATTCATTTCCAAAGCGAGCCCCTGCTAAACGCAGGCTGCACATCTGAACACGCCGTTAAGTGGCAGATGACCTGGGAGACGTTTCCGTAAAAATTAGCCCAAAAACATCATTCAGTTCAAACACAGGCAGGACAAAACATCAGACCGCCAGCCATTTCAAATGCCTTATAGAATTAAGGCTTCAAATAAAAATAAAACCTTCGATGATTTCAGCGTGGCAATGCTGCAGAGGTAAAAATACTAACTTATCACTAATAACATATAATGCATTGCTATTCCAATCTCTAATTCAGAGTGATGCCTCAAAGATAACGGGAGCAGAGGCAGAATTCATCAGAAGTGGGGGGTGCTGGTAATCTCTTTTGGAGGACTAATTTTCAGGGGCATTACCCCTGGAGAGCGCAAACGAGAGGGCGGACTTTATGGTGGTTAATCTGCTGGCAGGGAAATGTGGGGTTTAGGGATTAACCGTCACGTAATCCATTGCTCTCAATGCAGCATGATTAGATGGTTGCTGTGCCGAGGGGGGCGTGCTTCCATGTGCCACTGTTTACAATGAAGAAACCAAATTGGTGCAAGTAATTCAGGACAATTCACAGAATTGTGTCTCCAACAATAGTCTCCTGAGACTAACGCACCTTTCCCCCCCATAAACAAAATTCTGTGGAAAGATTATGCAACAAATTCTGCACAGATTAGAAAATAAACCAATTTTATTCATACTACAAAAACGCTCTGCATTGTAAAATGGAAGTACGCAGCAGTACATCTAATAAAATCTGCATGTATGAACCATTGCTTTGAAAGCTTCAATAAAACTTCTTGGCAATTCGGACCTAAATTTTTTTTTAACCTTTGAAGTCATAAGTACGAAATGGTGTCATTCTCATTTCATAATTTTATATGTCGTTTTCAGTGCTTTAATTTGGAGCAATGTGGGTTGGAGAACAAGCCCTTTCCTCCGGGATTAAATCTGATGTTTTTAGGAATACATGTTGAACGCCGACTTTGCTTTTAATAACAAAGGACGCAGATTCAAGATAGAGGCTGTCATAAAACGGGCTCATTATTCATTAATATGCATTTTACCCCGAATTATCACCTCTGGGGACATACCTACTCTAAACAGACCAGTTTTTTTATATTAAGTCTACAGCTCAGAGATATTAATGGGGGTGGACGGATTTAAATACAGCCCACCATCTGGTAAAAACCAAGGGCAAAACTGGTGACAGAGCATGGCTGGCGGTATCGTGGAGGTATTTTTAAAATAAATTAAAAATTTCTACACAATGTTAGCAACAAACTCAAGGATTTTATTTTTAGTTATTTCTTGACTAATCTGTATAAAATCTGTACTGGTGTAACCAGGTACGGTCATTTTCCAATTTGTGTCTCCAAATGTCTTTCAGTCACGCCGTACTGTAGAGAACGCATTAGCAATGCTTTGTTTATCTTCACGCATATTTGCATATTTGTTTATTTGGCTGAGATGTAAAATATGACCGTGATTTTGACCGCAGCAGCTCGTTGTGTTGATGTTACGGCTATGCGTGCCCGTGCCTAGCGTGAACTGTATAATGTTTAATTAATTGTAATGACCATGGTTCCTAGTTTTCTGTGATAAAAACACAGTTCTGAAAATCCAAAATTAAGCAAAGCGATTCCTATGAACCCTGGTCACGATTACAGCACTTAATTGGCGCTACAAGGGAGTCTCGGGTCCGTGTTTTCGGCTTGGGAAGTTGGCAGTTGGCCCCAGAAGAGGCGCTATAACAGGTAACAGGTTTTTATATTATTAGACATTTATTCAGAGAGAATAGCAGGGGGTGTGCAAGGGTGGCTGTATAACGCTGCACAAAGCACATTGTTTAAGCTATTTTTAATTCAGTTTTCTACAATGAGCTGAAAATATTTCAGCAGGAATAAAAATCATCCTCTGGCACAGATCACACCTATGAGACCGAACCCAGTGCCAAAAACACATCTACATCACAAATAAAGTAAAATATATCAGCTTGGGGATTGCTCCAGCTAACACATTTTAAATAGTTTTAAATAGACTGGCAGTGAGGGAAGGCTTGAATCCCCCACAGCATAGACGATATAGGGGTCAGATCTCATCACAACTCTGGCACGGACCTAAAGGGGAAATCCTCAGCTGCCTGACGGTCTGACGCGTAAAGGAACTGGTCAAGTGAAACGCTATGCACGTACACACGTATCAACAAGGGGGGGAAAAATGTGTGTCCCTAATCTAAGCCCGACAGCCACTATGGCCCCTCAAAAAAATTGCACTAAAAGAAAATCTCAATGCACCAAGTGATCACTATTTCAGTATTCACTCATGGAAAAAACATATTAAACGAACCACGCTTCACGCTGCAAACCTGAGTTTTCATTGAAAATAAACAGACGTGAAAAATGTGCTCTGTCCGTTACCTTTTATATAGTTTCAACATTACACCCCGCAACCCCATAAATTTAATCTTACCCAAATCCTCCAACGTTGGCTGCGGCTGTCCCCTCCCCGAAGACCTTGCCTGTAGTGGAACCCATGGGGTTGCTGAAAGAGGGGGTGGACCCGAACGCAGAAGGCCCTCCGAAAGCAGGCGAGCCCCCAAAAGCAGGGGGGCTGCCGAACACCGGGGCACTTCCAAAACCACCTGGGACAGAGCAGAGAGCGAGACTCAGCACGAGTTCCCCCCGTCGTGTCAGAAAACGTGGTTAATTCAACGGTCCGGACTTGAACTTGACAGAGGTGCCGATTTCCTGCAATTTAAGGCTAAACTCAAATACAACTATGAAGACTGAAGCATACAATAACAAATTACAATTAAATACAATCATCCTCATATAAAATTCACTTTAAGTACATCTTATAAAAAAGCAATAAGAAACGTTAGTGGCCGTGACGGTAACGACGCTCACGGTAAAGAGTTACTCTGCAGGTTTGGGTGTAAACCATGAGAGGTGCTCAATATCAGCTCTGTTCACACTTTAAGCATTAACTCGCTTTAATTAAAATGAGATGAAGTACATAAATACTCTTCAAACCAGATTTTCTTTAATCTATTGCGGCATACTAGGCCAAGAATGTTCCAGAAAGAAAAGAAGAAAAACACCGCTGCTTCTATGGCCACTTGGAAAAACAAATATAGAAAACACACACATGGAGCAGGAAGGGTTAGCTTATTTTCAATTACTTAAATTTAACCAGACATTGTGAAAACCTTATCAGAAAATTGCATGGCCGGTTCTGTCTTGAATTAAAGGCAGAAAGAACGAGTTTAAAAGACGGGCCCAGAAACCCACTATTTCAGAAAGCTTATGGAAAAAATAAATAGAGAAACAGCATGTTAACACACACGGTTGGAGACATCAAAGAGCTCCCGGGAGCGTCCCACAGCTCCACCAACTGCTGCCCCGAAGGTGGAGCGGGAGGCCTTCCAGGACTGACCGAGGAGGACGGTGTGCACGAGCTGTGCAGCGCAGCAGGTCCTGGAACCCATCCATGAACGGACTGAGCAGGCCGAGTCTCCCCCCCCACCGGGGGCTCGGAAATTTCAGCCATGCCCAGAGTGTACTGCGGTGAATAATTGATTAGGTTAATGTAATTGGATGGCAGTCCCTGGACCGCGGCCACTTCGGATGGCTGCATCCGCTAGGAAAACTGCAAGCCCTCTTGGAGGTGACATGCCACAGTGCGGACTGCGTACAGAGGCATTTCATCTGCATCACTGAAGAGTGAAGCTGGGACTTCCAGCACAAAAGCAGACGGCAGGCCACACAGAGACCCCCGTAGAAATCAGGGGTCAATAATTACCTGCGACAGATCCCTTCGGTTTGTCCCATGAACATAGTAAAAGTAACACTGAGTTAGTGGCAAGTTATGAGAACCTTCAAGGGTATGGGTGAATACCCAGTAACACTGTAAAATGAATATGCGCATTTACAATGCAAGAAATCTATATTTTGGTGATCATTTTGTGGCTTAAGCAGCAAGGAAATGTTTAACAGACAAACAAAGCTTTTCAATCAGTTGGTGTTCAGAATACATTTTTTTTTTTAAGTTATCCTTTTGTAAACGCATTTACATTAAAATAATACGTTCAACGCATCTGTAAATTATAATACGCAATCTATTCCGAATTAATTATTTTGAGACGTCAGTGTAGGTTTGTACCCAATAAACAAAAAACAAACTAAAAACTGAGTCAGTAATAAGGTAGTCAAGGGAAACATGCTAACCCCCCAATCTAGAACAGGACGGTGACTGTCCATTTCTACACCCCAACCTGGATTTATGAACGAGATACAGCAGCTAATCTAGCAATAATGTGGGTTGAGCGGTAAAGAAAAATTAGACCAACAGCCAGGTTAACAGCTGTGATTAATGGGGGATGTGTGTGTGTGTGTGTGTGTGTGTCACCACACTACCTCACTCTCACACTGGCCCAATTTATTTCGTCTGGTCAGAGAAAAATCTGGTACCTGCTTTTGGGGGGGTGCTGAAGGACCCAAATCCTTGGGCAGCTACACCACCTCCGCTGGCGCTGAATGTCCCGCTGGGCTTCTGCTCACCAAAGGAGGCCGTCCCGAAGCTGAAGGTCTTCGCCCCGCTGTTTCCAAACAGGCTGCTGGATCCTGGAAGAACAACGTCACGGTTAACAGAGCCCCGCTTCAGCTCACATCCACAGAAGTCTCATTTTAAAACGAAACTTTTTTTAAAAGCTAAAAACCGTGGCAAATATTTAAACCGTAGCCTTTTCCCTGCACCTTAAACCCAGACCACCCTCTTCCACAACATTACCACGTTGCCAGACTCATCGGAAGGTGAACCGGCAAAGTAATGCAGTCTCACACATTGTCAGTAGTAGAGTTGTGCAACACCACCGACACCAACACCGACACCAACTCAACTGTGCTTCGGCTGGCCTCCAATTCAGAGTATTTGTCTGCAAACTTTAAACCTGTAAAACTTCCAGAGTAGACCCATTACTATTAGATCAAATATTTTCTTTGCAGATACCTCGATCCAGAGCAAAGGAATGGGATCCAATTCTGCGGCTGGGACCATAAGCACATAGATGCAGTCGCATTTGTTAAAATTACATGACTGCTTTAAGGCAGGATAACAACCCTTTCAGTCAAGATTTTGAGGAAATGCCCAACTGCCCACCATCCACCCCTGCATAAGTCTCTAGTGCAGTTTGGACATATCAAGCTATTGCCATCTGAAAGGGTAATGGACTTTCCAATATAAGTGATTACATTTAGGTTCAATGCGTTAAACGCACAGTGTCAGCAAGATACAAATGTTGTTTTCGCTTGATTTATGAATCAAAGGGGACAGTGAAGTGGGACACACACACCCGAAAACTGCTTAGTGTAAAACTATAAACATCACCAGACAAGTCATTAGTTACTAGCTGCGGGGTGCATTTGGCGGAAGGCGGAAAGGTTTACGCGAGGTAGTCCGGAGCTGATTTACATAACGGGCGGCCAGCTCATGCAGATGGCTATCTTGACCATGACAGAAGACTGCTGCATATTTAACTGCTTTGACGCAGCTATCAGATAAGGGGTTTGCTTCTCGATGAACAAAGCCGGGGTGACGGAAGCCGAAACCCCACACCGTGGCCCACATATCCCGGGGACGCATGGGTTGAACCCGAGTCTTTGGCTTATTGGAACCTATTCTTAACATCCAATGAAAATTTCATTTGGGAGGGAAATGGAGCCTTGTCTGCCATTTCCGGGGAGATTCTCGTGGCTCTGAACGGGGACCTGTTAATAATAATCGTCTTTCACACCCACGCCTTGTGGGGCACCAGGAGGGGAAATAACCCATGCTAGTGAAAGATCAATTAACACTGTAATGTGACCGTTACCTGGCAGATGCCTACGTAATTTTACATTATTTAGAAAAAATGTTTTTTTAAAAACCCATTGGTTGCATTGATATGGATTATGCAGCCTGTGTGTATCTGGGAAAGCAGCCGTACAAAGAGAATGTCTATGGCTTAAAATAAAATAAAAAAACAAAACACTAAAATATAATCCGCCCACTTTAACCCTCCTACTGTGTTCACTGTAGGGAAAGTGAGCGTCCTTGGATGTTCGCCAAGATGTACAGTTCATCCTCGTCTACCTATAGAGTTTTGCATACTTAATGACATGCCTACGTCAGAGTACAAAAACTTTGATAATGGGACAAAGTAAACACACGCTTAGGTTTACACCAAGCACCTGGTTTCTCTTTTAACATTTCTGTAGCTTCCCATACCCCTTCAGAAGTTCCACTATTATTCTCTGTGGGTGTGATGCGGGGAACAGATCAGACCAAATGTGAGGTCCCTGTACCAATACGTTGGGGTGAGAATGTGCATTTAGTCCTTCTGAAAAAAAACATCAGAATACGCAACCAAACCACTACATTAAGACTCCTCTATCCATCAGCCTGGGATAATTACAATCTCTTACTTGCAGTAGTTGTGGATACAGTAACTGCCGTGACTATCGTGATCTCACCTGCTTGGTTTGATTGGCTGAAATCCCCAGAGGCTGAAGCAGCAAATGGATTTTTATTGGCTGCGTCCTCACTGGGCTTCCCCCCGAGGCCGCTGAAGAAGCCTCCTGTTCCTGCTGAGGAACCCGAAGTCCCGCTGGTCCCAGAACCAAACAGCCCCCCACCCGACGGGGCTTGCTGCTGTAAAAGAGCACACACAAATGGTTGCACCACATTGTTAAAAACCCACCTACAAGTCTTGGGCACACAAGCGAATGGATAATGCCCCAGAAACTGCTACAAGTCTTCCCTTAATAAAAACCAAGGGCTCACATGGGTTTCCAGGCAGTCTCTGCCAAGTAAAAGATGTCACGCCTGTAAGCAGCATGTTTGAATAAAACTGCTCATGTAGCCATGAGTGCAGGGCATTAGAATGTGGCACGGGGAGACCTGGGACCTGGGCCCCAGAACCCCTTACCTGTCCGAAGACGCCGCCGCCGCCGGGCTGCTGGCCGAATACAGAGGGAGTGGAAGTGGCACCAAATGCTGGGGGAGAGAAACGCGGCGAGAGACGTCTCAGAAACCGTCCACCAGACAACTGAACATAAACCAAGCATTTGGAAAGTCGCTTCTGCCTGCTCTATACATCCAAAGCAATAACGATCAAAATACAACTCAGATTGGGGGCTTCTTTCAAGACTTTTTTCCCCCCACTTATTTAAAGTTTTTTCCATTGAGGAAATCAGATATCAGAAGCTTGGGCTGTACAATAATCACAGATTATGAAAGAAAATTTACATATGCGATCAGATCAAACATTTGAAAGACTAACTTTCCAGCACTACAAGCTGAGAGAAGCTTGGAAATTTTCCCTGCAGCACAAGAAATGCAGAAATAGCTACACAATTAATACAAAAGATAAAATTACAATTACATTAATATCAACAGGCACCACAGGCATAGTAAAAGTGTGTTTGATTTTATATTGATTTACATTGATACTCAGTTCTCTGTCTATATAACTCAATCCCTCTGACTAAGACAGAAGCTTTATTTTCTCCTTTTACTTGGTAATTCAAACCATTTAAATTTGTGCATCTAAAGGGACTTGATTATTGTCCAAAAAATCTATCAGGCTTATAATAACCAGGTAGCGCCTCCAGGGAGAAGACCTAACTAAGTACCACTCTGCA
>JAOVYW010000864.1:6448-16999 GCA_025775045.1 Hiodon tergisus | reverse complement strand
AGAGTGAGTATCTGTGAGAGGGGGTAAAGTCATTGTGAAACTCAGTAATGATCATGATGGGGAGAGTGAGTATCTGTATGCATGAGCGATTTCGGCAGATCCTATTAGTTCCTTCTGTGAGGGTCCCAACTCAGTCATGCCATCAGTTTTAATTTAAGGGATGTGCTTTTGTTTTGGCCTACCTGGGGGGTTCAGCTGACTTTAATGTGCTTTTCTTCTAGCTCTAGAAGTCTCAAGCCCCAGAAGACCAACTTGGGCGTTTTTGGATCGTTGCAAAACCACAGAGAGGACAAAGGCAAACCAGTAAGAGATGAGTACGAGTACGTCTCGGACGAGGGTGAGCTCAAGATCGACGAGTTCCCCATCAGGAGGAAGAAGAACGCGGGGAAACGAGACATATCCTGTGAGAATGGGCGAAGTTCAGGCTTGTGTTCACAAATAGGCATTTCTACCGCGTTTCTACCGGGTTTCTACCGCATTCTACCGGGTTTTGAAGCGCTGTAGTTAGTAATCGTTTCGTAAAAGGACTTACCCCGTTTTTTGTGTAGTTAAATAATTCAAGTAGGTATCTTAGGGGTACAGCAGCATCCTTTTGATTGCACAACTGTTACATCACGTATATCAGCTGGAGTGCCTGATTATTTATTTGCGGATTTATTTGCGGATTAAGCTATTTTAGCGGGTCGTTATTGCTCACAAATGTCGTGGTTTTTCTCTTTAGTTTTATCCGACGTTAAAGAACCTGTGCAACAGCTTAAAAAGCCAAAGCTTCAACATAGAATAGCCAAGGTATGTCAAATATATTTCCTTCTTTTTCATGTAAAAGTGCTGTCATATTTTATTAAACTTCTTGTCTAACATCAGGAATAATGATAAACTGAGGGCCAAGATTTGTTGAGTCTGAATTGGACTAACTAACCTGTAATAACTGAATCTGTAACTAACTAAAAAAAAACATGTAACATTTTTTTTTGCTCTACAGGAAGGTTTATACACTGTCAGTGTTAGAGTGGATTTGATTATAACCAGCAGCTGACTATTCAGACTCAAACAGAGATACACTGTAGAGTTAACGAGTTATCTGAAACAGCCAGATGTTCCAGCCAGTGAAGAGGCGGAAAAAATCATGTGTTTAAACAAAACATTTCATATTGAAAAACCAAAGCGTAGGTGATCCACAGAATCTTTTGTGGAAATATTAAGGGTTTTTTTTTACATTAAAAAATGTCTTGTACAAAATATGAAACATACTTTAAAAATTTTTTCATAAACTCATGACTTTTTTTGTTTTCTTAAAAAAGAGCGACGACTCTTCAGACGAGGAGTCACTCCACATTGACACGGAGGCCAAGCCTGAGGTCAAAGGTCGGAGTTCAAAGGTCACAGAGGAGAGTGGCAGCGCAGCAGGGATTCTGAACCTGTTGCAGGCCAGTAAGCAAGTGGGCGGCATTGATTACAGCGCCAACAGGTATGGCTAACCGAAACTCATTCTCTCACAGAGACTGTGTATACGTTTGTGTATGCATCTCTCCGGTCGCCTGCCACCACCTCTCTTTCACAGAGACATGTTTCAGGAGAAATTTTTCAGCACATTCCTTTTAGAAATCCTTTAGTTTGTTTAAATGATGTGTTGAATTGAGAATTGGTGTTATTGCATGCATTATTGTTTAGTTGGATAGATGTGAACCAATTTTGTCGCCAGATTGAAAATAGGAATAAATGACCTTTATAAATGAAGCTTTTGGTCTGTGTAGAGAGGATCCTCATCGGAAATAGTAACTTGTAGAAACCGCAGTTTGTTTTATGTTCTTTCAAAATGTATTTGCTAAACTTAGAACTTCTTCCTATAGTTACTTGATTTGTCCTTGTCTTTGGTAGATTTTTTTGATGGTCCACTTTAACTGGCATGAAAACTGTAAATAAATTAAAGAAAAAAAAGAGCATTATTAATATAACAAATTCTTCAACTATTGTTTCTTGGGTTTTTATTTAAATTACTTGTGACTTCCGGATTGCTAAGTAGATATGATCACACTCAATTACAACCACATTTAGCCGGTCATTTTATTTTGAGCCCTACAAATAACTTCATATGCATGTAAATGAGGGTTTTCTTTGGCTGGAGTAACACTTAAGTAAAACATTTAGTTAAAAAAACTTTATTCTTAATTCAACTCTGCCTAAAAGCAGTATGTGACAGCAGTTTTATTTAAGAGAACTAAGCTGTTGTTTTGCGTGTAGTTAAAATTTCTGTTCTTTGAGAAAGCTTTCATAGTATGACATCCTCCCCAACAGAAATGCGTGCGGGGTATCTCGAGACAAGCGGAGAACGTTGACCAGGACATATTAATGGTTCATTTCTGCCATGTGTGTTTTAACACAGCCGAGAACCAAGGACACGGTCTTCTTTTGACCGGAGCTGTGCTCCCTCCCACCTCCGGCGCCGGTTTGCGGTTAATGTGCATGCGTTGTTTATCTCTCGTTGACGTACTTACAGTCAGCCACCTGCATCCCCCAGCACGCACGAGGCCATCCAGGGCATGCTCTCCATGGCCAATCTGCAGTCCACAGACCCCAGCCCACAGGCGCACTGGGGCAACGGGCAGGCCAAGGGCGGCTCACATGGGGCACAGGCAGGCAGGAAGCTGGCCAGCGGCCCCGGGGGCAAGCGTCCCGCCAAGCGACCCCCAAAGAAGAGCCTGAAGAGCAGCAGTCTGGACAGCGTGGACAGCGTGTACGACGATGACCAGGACCACATGGACGCATGCTTCAAAGATTCTGACTACGGTAGGCCCCCGCTTTGTTAGTTGTGTTGACCTGTCAGTCCACCACGGGCTTCCCAGAAAACACCTACATCTTTACAGTTTATGTGACCTCAGGTTGCAGATGTGCGATTAGTGTCATAGCAGTCTGTAATACACAAGGAGCCTCCCAAGACCAGCTTGTGTTGTACAGTCTAAACCTGTTTGTACAAATAAAGCCCCTCAAATGTACGTCTTGTCAAGCCGGTTACAGTGAAAATCTGTATTCATAATGGATTTTCAGACTCTACACTTAATCGGACTTGTTGATCTCTGACTGGCACAAAGCATCCATTGAGGCAGCTGCCTCTATAAATTTTGGCTCAAGTCTTAATTATGTACAGAATCTTTTCAATTTAGTGTAAAAATGGAATCCTAGCTATTCTATTGTATCGATTGAAACACTAATTCCATTTTAACTTATCTTAATTGGTTTCTCCTTACTTTGTGAATGGTCCTTGGTTCTTTGGTGTTTGGTTAGCATAAACGCAACATGGGTGTTTTTTTTTAAATAATTCATGCATTTTTAGTCAGCCTCTCCAACCAGTGTTTAAAAGGAACTCCGTTTCTGCTCTGGGTTTTATATCAACGTGATTTCTCAAATTGCAAGAGCTCATAATTGCAAAATCATATGGGAGTGAGCTCTCTTCGAAGACGCTGGGTTGTAGCGGTCAGTGGGAGGTCTTCCAGCAGCTGTCTTAAAACTAAATCTTTACCTTTTACCAGCTGCAACTAAATCTTTACCTTTTACCAGCTGCAACTACATCTTTACCTTTTACCAGCTACAACTAAATCTTTACCTTTTACCAGCTGCAACTACATCTTTACCTTTTACCAGCTACAACTAAATCTTTACCTTTTACCAGCTGCAACTAAATCTTTACCTTTTACCAGCTGCAACTAAATCTTTACTATTTACCAGCTGCAACTAAATCTTTACCTTTTACCAGCTGCAACTAAATCTTTACCTTTTACCAGCTGCAACTAAATCTTTACCTTAGCATCACAAAACTCTACCATTTAATCAGGGGAAAGCACACACCAATGAAATGCATATACCAGGGAGCCAACAAGGTAGCAATATGACTTATTAGAACCGAAAAGGGTTTATTTATGCATGAGTTCACTGAAACGACAATATTAGTGGACAGCATAGTTGAGCGTTAGTGGGCTGCCTATTTCGTCTTGGTGTGGTTGGTTAAATGCTCTGAGAGAGCTGTACGATATCAAACATTTAAATAGCACACTGTCAAAGTGTCCCGTTCGCGGTGTGCACCTTTCTCAGAGCTGGCGGTCTTAGTTGGGTCGTAAGCAGGAGTCAAACTTGGGTGTGGGTGGACGGTTCACTTTCAGCATGGGAGCTGTCCTTTCTCATTCATTCTGGAAACCATTTGTCTGATTCAGTTTACCCCTCTTTGGAGTCTGAAGAAGACAACCCCATCTTCAAATCCAGGTCTAAGAAAAGGAAGACCTCGGAGGACACCCCTTATAGCCCGACAGGTAAGCTGAAATTATATAACTGTATAATTGTGTAACTACTGTGTGACTGATTTTGTTACAAGCCTAGTAATATTACCAATGTTAATCATACCCCAGATCATTTCACCTTTCCCCAAAACCTAACGATAACACTGAATCTATTTCCAGACCTTAAATCTAAGACCACACTGAATTCGAACCCAATGCCATCATGCTAACAGGAATATTTGCTCCTCGCTATGTTGCTATTCCTGTCCTGTTGTTGCAGCACGAGTGGGCCCTTCGGTCCCACGACTGGACCGGCCTGTCCGGGAGGGAGCGAGAGTGGCGTCCATAGAAACAGGCCTTGCTGCAGCGGCTGCCAAACTGTCCCATCAGGTTGGTCCCCTGCCCTTGGGCTCCGGGGAAGATGTGTAAAACTGTCACAGAAGAGGCCATGCAGCTTGTACTGGATAAGAGCATCAGCTTAAAGCAACTGAGAAATATATCAATAAATATTTCATATTTAGCCATGGATTCTATTAAAAACATACAAAATAGTGCAGGGTTTGTGTTGAGTGTGTAGGACATGTTTAAGTTGTGTAGAGTCTATGTAAGATGTGTTAGGGCATGTGTAAGGCATGTGTAGGCATGTGTGTAGAGTCTGTGTAAGATGTATTAGGGCGTGTGTAAGGCATGTGTAGGCATGTGTGTAGAGTCTGTGTAACATGTTTTAAGGCATGTGTAAGATGTGTGTAGAGTCTGTGTAACATGTTTTAAGGCATGTGTAAGATGTGTGTAGAGTCTGTGTAAGATGTGTTAGGGCATGTGTAAGGGTGACAGCATGCACAGACTCGCGGTTTGTGGATCTGCAATGCAGGAGCAGCAGAAGTTGAAAAAGAAGAAGACTGCGAAAAAGAAGCCAGCGTTGTCGGTGGAGACAGACAAGGCACCTCCCCAGGATATGCCTGGCTCACCCGAACCCGGGCCCGACTCACGGGGGACCAACCCAACGGACCACGAGTACACGGTCGGGACAGGCAAGGCGGCAGGCAGCGGGCCCCAGCCCATGGCCCCAGGGGTCTTCCTTACACAGAGACGGCCCTCCACGACATCGCAGAATAGCGCCGCCCCACCCAAGGGCGAGCGCGGGATCTCCGCAGACACAAAAGGTGAGTTCAGCGCTCACGTCCTGGCATCAAGGTGTATTTCACTTTATGTCAGCTCATTGAATGAATAGAGTTTGACTAAATGTCCGTTTATTGTTGTAGAATATGTGATTTTTATATTTGATTAAAAACGTTTAAATTTACTAGGCCCAAAGTCAACCAAGGCACCTAGTGGTGAAAAGTAACATCAAACCAACAGCAACTTTGACCTCGGTTTTGTGTGAATTGACCGACAAAGTTGGCTGCCTGTTCTTTTCTCAGCAGCCAAAAAGCAGAAGAAAGGCATGGCTACTGCCAAACAGAGACTGGGGAAAATTTTAAAGATTCATCGGAATGGCAAACTCCTCCTGTGACGCAGATCCTTATCTAGGTGTGGGCCACAGTCTGGTGGAACTGCAGATACGGGAAACATACCCAGAAACACAAAGGACGCAGGTTTTCCCTTTCTCTGCAAGTTTTTTATTAAAACAAACTTTTATTAAATATTTATTACTTTTTTTTAAACTTTTTTTTTTGTTTCTTAAAAATAGATATAGATTTAATGGGGGTGGGGGGTGAGGGGCAAAACTAGCACTCTATTAAAGGACATTTAAATTTTAATGAAATCCTACAAAAAACATTACCAAGTCCTCATATCGAAGGTTCTCCTCAATGTGTTCTTTATACCTTTCAGATATTAAATGTACAGAACTCCTGCTATAAATATTTTCGAATGAATATGTGTGTCTCTTTTTAATGCAGCTGTAAGATTGGATTAGTTAAACTCATCAAAAACAAGAAACTGTAATCATTCCATTAGCTACATCCTTACGCGTATTTAACGGCACGCTTGCACATGTTATTTTTGGAGGCAATGGTGTCCTTTGAATCTCTCTTATGTAGATGATTGTTGGCATTGTTTGTAATGAGGGTATTCAAATTTTTTTTTAGCCATTTCTGTAGTTTTTATTACCTTATAAATTCTGATGCGTCCCTTTAAAGAGGTATTGCTGATGATCAGAGATACACCCTGGATGTGTTTGACTGTGAATACTAAGCAGTCGCACCTTGGTCATTGATTCTCTCACCTGCTCCACAGATTCAAGCCGTGTTTTGAGTAATAACTCAGCCTTTCTCTAAGTCATGGTTTACCTAGTTCTATCCATGATACTATTTGACCAAACAGAATACAGGAAATATCATCAAATACTGAAAGCCAAACGGTGTGTTTGAAGATGAAAGACTTGCATGAGTTTTGTTAAGCAGGGGAAAAATTTGGAGGAAAAAAAAGAACCTGTTCTCCTGGAGACTAGCCCAACAAACACTGGGAGACAGTTGCAGTAATTGAGTAACAGTGGCAACCCTGTTCCCTCCAGACGTGTGCCCTGCAGAAAAATATGTGGCTTCAAGACATGAGTCCCACACATCTGCAATGACACCTCCTCCATGCATGTCCTTTCTGACGTTTATATTTCAGTTGGCCATTCCATCTCAGGAATCATGGGAAGGAGCGCTGTGTAATCCTTAGGCAGATGGTAGTATATTGGACAGCTTCTGTGTTTTTTGTCGTAAGTATGAAACATAATTATAAAGTGTATTTATTTATTTTTTTTTGTTTCTCAAAAAGAAATGTAGATTTCCCCTTTATTCGGGAAATAAACAAAACTAGCACTCTGTAAAAGTACTTTTAAATTTTAATTAAATAATACAAAAAAAAACAAAAACATCGAGTCCTTCTCATAACGATGACTAGTTCAGTTATTCAGGAAACTGTGGTTCCACATTTTTTGCCGTCATAAGAAATGACTGTCAGACAGTTTGTTATTGGCATCTACTCAATAACAAAATGACATCGTACTGGTTTCTTCTCAGAAAAGAGCGTGACAGGACTTATTAGTATTATTAGCGATTAGCATTGCTGTTCGTTCCTTCGGCAAGTTCACGTCTTTGCACATTTGCACAGCTGCTCGCAGAGGGAGAACTCGCACTCTGATTAAAGACCTAGACTTGTAGCGCTGGCGGTAGACTGGCTCTCCCACCTCCGCATCTCTGGAGTTCCGCAGCTATACTTACAAAGCTTGTTTCTCAGGCAGCACCAACTCTCCATCAACAAAAATATGCATTTAATACCGTGTTGTAGTACAGTACCTAGAATGTAGTTGTACATAGCTTTTCAATTAAATACTTTTTGTATTCATTTTTTCTGAAAACTACAATATACATTTTTACAAATGTTTTGCTAATTGTAAAAAAAAACAAAAAACAAAAAAACAGATAGGCTTTAATTTTTTCATCGAATTAAATACATGCTTGGGCTACTTAGTTTTTGTCGTTTTCTAACTGTTAAGTCATGAAACGGAGGTGTTGCCTTGAAAATGAAATGAAATGGGTCATTAAGACACAAAGCTAAAGTGCAAAAAAAATCCAGTGCTAACAAGTGAAGAAGCTTTGACCAAAAATAAAAAAATGACAAAGACAAATTGACAGCTTCCGTGGCCGGCCACTGGTTTCGGTCCTTGTTACCCCAATGGGATTCAGAAGGATTTGAGTAGCACCTTGTATAGTGTCTTTTGTGTCTGTAATGCCATTTATTGATGTTTTTAACTTTTTATATTTGTACATTTTTAAGAGGTTTGTTTTTACATATTTTATTATCCTGAGAAAGGTTTTATTTCTGGACTCTGTTATTGATGGCTATATATCTGGGATTCTACAATTTCAGGCACAAACTGAATTTATTTAAAAAAAAATGTTTTTTTCTTTTTCGTTTTGTTTATTTACAAGTACACCTGTTACGGGGTGGCAGTTAGACCCATCACCAATTATTTTTTGTTATCACTATTATTATTGTTACAACTACAACATTCTTATTTTTATTTCTTTAATACAGTATGTGCAGTTTTTAACAATATTTACTATGGTTGTCTATTGCGATGTTTTATTTTCCCCCATTGAAAACATGGTTGTGTCCACACCCATACGATGGAACTGTAGTAGAATTTAATAGTACAATGGTGTGGTGCTTTGTTGTGGTTCATTTTTCTCTCTGTTTGAAAACATTAAAGGCGCGTGCTGCGAGGATGCAGCTCCTGTTGTGCTTTCCCCCGACACCTTTGTCACTTCCTTGCCCAGCGTCTCTCCTTGTAACATGTCAGTGTCGCAAGTTATTTCTAAATGCTGCTCGACTTGATGCTTCATCCTTCCCTGGTGAGGCAGTCAGTGGCAGACACCCGTGTGTCAGAGATGGCCCTGTTTTCCAGAACTGTGGTGATCGTATCCGGTAACCGGTGGCACATGTTAGCTTGTGTGAGACAAATTTATGACCGCGTGAAAAAACTGGCGCCAACCTAACCAGGAAAACGAGAATGAATAGATGGAGATTAGGTAACAAAGCTTTCTAAACGGTACGGTTCGTACCTCGAGCACTCATTTGCCTTTTCTGCTATATCTTCCTGACTCATCTTGCAAAAGTCTCTGGAAACAATTTCTCGCAAGTTAGTAGACCGCAGGCAGGATCTGACTGAGATCACATAACATCACCGCAGCAAAACATATCTGTGACATGGCAATTCATTCATTCACAACTTAGCAGTGTTGCGTTATATTTGTGAACGTTTAATACTCTGGCTCAGTTCAAATCAGATTGTTTTACGCTGGCATAATAATCATTTATGAACATTTTATGTGCATCTATAATGGTCTGCGACAACTAAATAAAAACCCACAACATGTAATACTGACATGGAGTACTGACACATATCCAGGAGGTCTGATCTATCCTCGTACATATGGCATGACAATCGCAAACCAATTTAGAGAGTTTAAAAAATGGAAAACAAATAGTCACGTGTTTGCCATTGTTTGAGAAGGCTGGATGTGGCTGGATACCACTTACGTGAGAGCAACTTCGTTGTCGAACATCTGACATGGATCTGCAGCAGCCCAAGAGCACCACTGTCCGACATGTTACAGTAAACAGACAGAGCCACTCTGAAGGCCCCACAGCTGTGTTCCTGTTGGGCTTGCCGTCAAATGCTTCAGAAAACCGACTGTTTATTCTGATGGTCTGGAGAGGTATCGGACATGCTAACACGTTGGCCAACATTTTACGCTCCCCATCAAAGTTTTTTTTACCTTGACGTAGAAATAATGACCAAGTAAACATCTTCAGTGTCAAGAGTGCTTTGCAAAACTAAGCACATTTTCAGGAAGTTCATTTTTAAGTAGCTCAGTCTGAGCGCCAGAGTGCTCAAGGTTCAAATGTGGACAATGTTATTTACCGTGTACCGGTGTGCAGTTGGCTAAGAACCTCCCAAGGTAGGCATAGTATGTTCTGGGCTACTGACAAACGGTCACCTCGGCTGACCTTTCGGTGCCAGCAAGCTAACAATGCTATTAGAGGGAAGTACCCATTCTCCAGTCAGCACTAAACCTCCTGCTCAAGCGCTGCGGTAGTTTAAATACTGATGTTTAGTAGACTGGAGTGTTGAAGGAACCACCTGTGCCTTCCTTTTTGCCCTGTGATCTTTGGGGTTCGGGCTGGTAGCAAAGACATTATTAGAAAAATTGGGTAAATCATTTAAAATAAATAAAGTAACAGGGATTTGTTGGTTCTTCCTCAGTAAATTTTAAAAGGCCTTAGAGCCTACTGTAAAAAAGGAGGAGTTGGGGGGTTAGTTTCATGCCGATAGGAAATAAAGCCCATTTAGATGGGTGAACCTTCAGCAGGAGAGGGAGAGGCAGAAACATAAGGGCCGGGAATGGTCTAATAGCTAAACAATATTAAATATATACTTTTATATGAGATGAGTCAGTCCTTAGCTACATAATTAGATATATTTTAATTGGGGGGGAAAACAAGGTCGTCGACTTGTCATTATATTGGATCACATTAGGTTTAGCAGAAAAGTCTCTTAACCTGTGAAAGAAAATCACTAAAAACAAATGCAAATTGTGAAAAAATTAATTATACAATACATTTTTTTAATAACTTAAATGACTTAAAAAAACTTTAAAAACGGCTTTACTGGTGAGAATGGCAACCTTTGAGCATGCCACAGACTGCAGCCTTTGAGCATGCCACAGACTGCAGCCTTTGAGCATGCCACAGACTGCAGCCTTTGAGCATGCCACAGACTGCAGCC
>JAOVYW010000863.1:0-15728 GCA_025775045.1 Hiodon tergisus | reverse complement strand
TACACTGACAAGAAAACAAAACAAGACTCAGACATTAACTAAACTACACTAGACTACAAGGCTAGTATATATAGGGGAGTGCTGGGCAGATGATTGATAAACAATGACTAACACCGGTGACTGATTAAGGGAAATATTAGTGCAGGGCGAATGAATACAAAGGATGAATGAAACGGTGCACATCGGTTAGAGGAATGTTAATTGAATGATTGGTTGACTGAAAAAAGTGACGGACTAAGGTGAAGGTGAAATGTGACACTAACATTATAAATGATCAGATATACTGTAATATAGTATAAAATGGAGTGAGGTTGATTTTTGTATCTGTACAATAAACTTTTAAGGTCATATTAGATACAAAAACACACATAATAATTATGGCATTTACTCCTATAACCATAATTCACTAGTGTGAGTGAGTTCCAAAGACAGTTGTATTTATTCAGAATGCATGTGAACCAATTTTATTCCATACAGAAAAAGGCCGTTCAAATAAGTGTAATTTATCAATGTATGCTTTTAAATTGAAATTTGTTTTACTATACATATATATTTCTTTAGGTTTTGTAGGTAATACATATTCATTCCTATTTAAAACTGCTCTGAGGCTACACAATGTGGAAGGCACTACAATTATACATTTTCCTTACTTGAGATAAACAGAAGAAGAACCTGCATTGCAGGTTATATTTACTTCATCATTTGCATATGGCATAGTTCTGTCTTCTCTACAGCCGCAGAGACTAGTATTTCTCACCTGTGCTCCATCAATCCTTTATTTAAACACCGTTGCCTGGTCACTGTGCCACGCTCCTACACCACTTCATCTCTGCATCAGTAGCCATTGCAGGGCACAAAGGCCCGTCAGCTTAACGGTTATTCAATTAATTTCAATCAGTCAATCTTTTATACCGCATTTTTACAAAATATTTGAGTTCATTTGTCTGTTTAGCTCAGATCCTTGTTTTTGGCATGTAGCATCTTTGGATGAGGACACAGTGATTTCCTTTTTTTCAGGGACAGTCATTTTATCAGCGACCTTGCAGAGACTAGAAATTACATATAGGGGATGTATATTGATGATTGTAGTGCTGTGCCCTAATGTGGGCCCTGGTAATGGCCAATGTTGCTCGCATGGCGCTTTATTGTGGACCAAGTGCCAATGCAACTGTGGAAAGGATTGGCTTAAGGGTGGGTTTATACAATAGCCAATCAACTTGTGTTCACCCCTTTAAAAAGCAATGAGTTTGCATCATGGCTAACTGCTATTTCCGATATGGCAGAGGGTGCATTTCAGGTGATCTAGTTGTCCAGTTGTGCACTGCAGACGAATAGTAGACAAAATCTGTTCAAAACCTGTCCTCCTACACTTGGTCATTTTTCTTTAAATAAAGCAATGAAAGAATGTAAAATATTGCCTAGACAAAATAGTTTTGCTTGGTTAGATGATATCATTCTGTGGTGAGGATATGTAAGGCAGAATACTATTTTTTAGTAAATACTTGTGTGAGAGTTGGAATATTAATATGTCAATTAAACTTACTGCGCTGAATATTTTTTTAAAGACTTGCCCAACAATATAATAATACAACTGCGCTGGACAAAACCTGTAAATACACATGTGCCCTTGAGTGCGACTGCTTAGAGCAAAATAGAGCCTTAGAGGTTACTGCTCCTTCCAGCAGTCCTCATCTCTGTGATTGGTACAGCTAGAGTCAGTGGTTCAATCAGCCAGCTGGTTAGGTTAGTCTTGGCTCGTACCTTAGGATAATCATATATTTGGACATGTCTAACAATTATATAAATATTAAAATATCTAAATATTACCTCTTCTGCTTTGGTTTCTTGAAATGCAAATTCAGCAGTGGGGATTGCTAGGTGGTTGGCAAAAAAGTTGACATCCCCTGGTGTTTGGACAGAGCTGACATTTGGTCCGGTGCAATTTCCTCCTCTTGTGCAGTTCAGTAACAGTTTCTGTAGGTGAGAGAATCAGAAAAGAACATAAACTGAGACCAAATCTCAACTGCTCATCGCAGTTTACATCTCTGCATTTAATAGATACATTTACATTACATAGATACATAATACATTTAATTTAAAAACAATTTTATTAAATGCGAGTAGTGGGTTGTCAAAGTTTTGATTTTGTCCCTGCCTGAAACAGTTACAATTTATACTAATTAACTGCACTGACTAAAATAATATAACTTATAGATTGTTTTTAAGTATGTTTTTTTCTTTCAAAATTCAACGTTTCCAATAAATAAATTAAGAGTCATTTTACATAAGTGAAAAGTTTGTTTCCCTTTCTTCTATTTAATTTCAAACTAAATTTAAATCAATTTAATTCAATGATTTAATTCCCCAGTAAAAGTAACAGAACATTTTGAATCATTTGGAGGTAAATGTATAACGGACAGAGAACAATATTTCTTGTTTCCCTGCAAGGTGAATCAATACTTAATTTCTCTGTCTGCAATAATAAGACAGGGAAATAATTTCTCATACATTTCTGCTTAAATAATTGCACAGCCAATGTGCGAGAGACTTTAATTTGGAAAGGAGCCACAGCAGCTGTCTGTGATTAACTCAGCATCAGCCCTTTTTCTCAACCCAAACAATGCAACCTGCTGCTGCTGCCACAAGCAAACGGCGATGGTTCCTATACTTGGCCCCTGCGAACGCTGTTTACCGTACGGCGTGAACAAAATGGAAAAAACATGCAGAAAATTGTAAACAGAATGCATTAGGATACTGCATAACCATTAAAGTCTGTAATATACCATTTAGCCAATAAAATAACTGTAATACCTCTTATTTAATTCGCTACGGGGATTAGTAAATCCAAAATGTTTTAATTAAATGCAAAATAAGTTATGGTTACCTGTGCAGTGATTCCATTTCAAATGAAATTTCAAATAGAGTGACATTTTTTGAAGCTCTTTATTTAGTATGTTAAACAGTAACGTTTGAGTGCAGCTAGATTTCCCTTGCCAGTGACCACATGAATGGAAGGGCATGGTCTTGCTGTCATTACTATCAATGGCAGGCAATCACTCCGTAGAACTAGTATCACCACCTCCGCCTTGACCTTGTAAACAGTGCTGAGTTTGAGTACATTAGTAAACACAGCAAAAACAAGTTTACATATTTAAGTTCTGACTTTTTAGGAAACCGACACATACTTACTTAGACTTAGATAAATCAATATAAACACTTACATTAGAGCTAACATTAGACTTAAATCGAAACTTTTTTGCACATTGAATTGATTGAATCCTTTATATGGTAGTACGTTATATGTGTAACTATTTGGTTTTAAAATAAATGTGCTTTACAGTATTTGAACAAACCATGCAAATCCTCTCTTCCTTCGCAGATAATTTGCAGGAAAACTTTTTGCAGTATATAAATCTCTCTGTGGAAACTGAACATCCCGGCATTGATTTTGCCCATCAACACATTCATTTTTAATACGATGTAGGCAACAGAATCATAAGGTGGCTGGTAACCAGAAATAATAGGCGTGTCAGGCACGATCCAAAAATCTAAGACAAACCTATAAGGAGGGAGATGACAGTTTATACATGAAGTTCATTATCATGACTGGTGTCATGAACAAATCAGGCAAATCAGGTTTTATATAAATTAGATATGAGGTGACATTTCATCTGAAACCATTTATTTCAGATGAAAGTTTTATGTCGGATGTTTACAGGCGCTACATCTTTCATTATACATAAAAGGGTGAATCCACAACATTTTTCGGCATTATTAAATTAAATGTGAGCTTCAAAAAAGTATTATTTTTAGCACAGAAGTATCCTTTAAACGAAACAACTCAGGAGCACAGTCAATTTAACCGAAATTTTAAAAAGAGTGTCAATAACAGTTTTAGTGCAATCTGTATCTGTCTATATTTACGGTTTCCTCGCGACCCGTTGGAGAGTAACAGAAATCACACACAACCACCTCATCAGCAGAATGGCTCACAGTCTAGACTGAACTCGCATGAGAAGAGGAAAGATTTTCTTCCAAAATGGAAAATGTGTGAACCATTTCCAATCTAAATCTCAGTTGTTCTTTGATAAACAATTTTTGATTGCATATGTGCTGTAAAAATTTGTTTTCCCCTCCCCACTTTCAGAAGAGTTTTTTTCTTTTTCTTTTTTGAATACATGTTTTCTAATTGGATTTTTGCATCAGTATACAATTAGGCTG
Source organism: Hiodon tergisus (assembly GCA_025775045.1). Taxonomy (NCBI): domain Eukaryota; kingdom Metazoa; phylum Chordata; class Actinopteri; order Hiodontiformes; family Hiodontidae; genus Hiodon; species Hiodon tergisus. The sequence goes on along the minus strand of JAOVYW010000863.1, from coordinate 11,507 downwards.
TCAAATAGGCCATAGGTCACTAACATAATAGTTGGCAAATATAAACCATATATATATATATATATATATATATATAGAGTGTAGTATTTGGTAAAACAATTTACTTTCTTATTGTGTTGCAGAATAATCCTGTTTGGTGCCCTCAGTTTAAGATTGAGTGAAAACCCAATTAAACTATGAAAAGCCTCTCAATTTAGTTTGTATGCCTGGCCCCAGAATCCCCAAAGAAGTATCTGCTTTATTATAATTGGTTCCAGTGCACCCATTCCAAACATAACAATGGTTTGGAATCTCAGCTTTGAAGGCAACTGGGAAGAAAGATAAGTGGAAAATATTACCAGTGTCTAAGAAACTTGATTTACAATGGGGTCTCTCTCAAAATACTGAGACTTGGTGCCTTTCAAAGTGATACTCCAAAAGATTTGCATAATAGGTGCAAGTCAATGAACAACTCTGTAGAAAGTAAATTTACTACCAGGGCAGTGAGACGTGCAGGTAAACCACAAACTAGTACCTTTGAGGGATGCCTGGGTTTAAATAAGCTCAAAACTAATGCAACCTGTGTAGGATATGGAGGTGTAAAGGACAGCGTCCATAGACTTTATTTTTTTCACATGCTGTTGCTGATAAGCATATTCTTGTCGTGTGACTTAGATCATGGAGGGATATTATTTTAGAGGTGGTGTCCTAAAAAATCTGTAAATGGTAAAATGACTGGTGGCTAATTACATTGGTATCAGAAGTTGGGAAAACTGACTGCAAGGAGTCACTGCTAGCTTTTAGCTTTACGTGATCACTACTCTAGCTTGTGTTATTTTTTCATTCAGGGGTCAGCTGCCGAGCCAGAGTTGCTGTGCTCCCCTAGCAATCCCGAACGTTTCTCTGCTCAGGATGGAGGCCCAGAGAGTAGTAGTGACTCTGAGGGGGAGGGGTGCTTTGCCTCTCAAGGAGTTTTTACATTTCCCCCTGAATAGTAGGGAAGGCCGGTCAGAGAAACAGGCGCTCTCCTCGACACAGAAGAATACCAAGAGGGGGAAACTGCCCACTTTGTGACTTTCACAACCACCAGTTCACTGCAGGACAGTGATCGGAAAAGCAGAGAAACTGATCATTCAGGGCAGACAGCTGGTCAGAAGGTAGCCTCTGACGAACCAATGGTTTTTGCAGGAGCAAAGCAGGATTGTGGTCATCAGAGCCAACGTATGGGAAGGATTAAAGGCCTTGCAGCAATCAACCGCTGAAAGACCACTATTGAAACAGAGAAAAGGCCCTCTTAACGCCGAGGTCGCAAAGAAACCATGCAGCTTCAGGTGAAGGAAACAGACGGATTCCTGGAGTTGTCAGTAATAAAAAAGACTAATGGAACTGAGACAAACTCATCGAGAAAAAAAGGGAACTGTGCCAAGCATGGAAATAAGGGCTGCGAATGACGTGAACTTAGTGAATCCTCATCTATTGGCTAACTGGAATGGAAGCAAGATGAGACATAACCCAGAGGGGGGTTGCACAGTAGAGGGGTGAAATATGGGACTGTAAAATGACATAAAATATGTAAAGCCTGAGATTGGTAGGAGGGTCACAGAAAATTTTAAGACATGTATGCATTTTAACAAAGGTCCGTCTTTTAATTATATAATGTGCGACATATATTTGCCTATATAGACTGCACATGGCCTGTTCATGGCCTAAACTGTTGAGGGATTAAACATTGTCATTAAAACCTTGTTACTCGAAAGAATAAAATTATCTGGTATTGTCCTAATATACCATTGTTTTAGGTACTAGTCACTTAGAGGATGGTACATGCTTGGATGTTGGAGATCGTCACTGATAAATGCTATCATTTAATCATCACTTTTCAATAAACTGTGGACATGACTGGTGTTAAGAAATGGCAATTTTGGCTTGAGTGAATCTCTGCCTCATTTTAAGGGGTTACATGAAATTGCGGAAGGGTCAGGTCTCCATAATACATGTATTCATATATTTGTATGGTTGTAATAACAGTTACCTGATCAGAAGACCCTCGGTCCGAGTAACCCAGAGTAACCATGACCGGGCCCGGGACCTTGTGGAAATGGAAGCAGTACTGTTGCTTTGACAAGCCGAAGCAGGGGGATCCAGAATACGGATGCCACATCTATAGAGCCTGACATGGCTGACAGGACTAACTCTGAGTCTCTGAAAAAGTAGGTGGTTTGTGAGGATATAACTCACTTTTAGGGAAGAGAAAGGTGGATTTAAATAATGTCTGCCGGTCAACAAGGACCAAACGACTGGTAATAAAAGTTTATACGATCAACCTGGGGAAGCTGATGTCCTGAAAGGCTTCTCGCCCAAAAAGCTATGAGGCTTGATCGGATCCTCATCTCTGACAAAGGGTGACGTCGATGTTACGGGGACATACCATGAATTCAGAGGAGCGGCATGTAGAGACGCCTGAGTTGGCCTTCGAGAGTGATGAGCTGATACAAATGCAGGCCATGTGCTCCGTGTATTCTGTGGACTGTGAGCTTCATTAGTCAGGCTATGGCAGATGATAGTACTCCAAGATAATGATTCATTAATTGGGGAAGGGCACGAAGGTTTTCTTTTCTTTTTTTTTTTGGCTCTTGAGGCAGAGAGAGGGAGGATGTGTGTGTTAGCAGCTGGCAAAGAAGAAAAAAAGTTTAGGTCTGAAAATATGGGGGGGAAAAAAGAACTTTTTATAATACTAGTCAGGACTGCCATTATACAGACGTGGTCAAATTTGTTGGCACCCCTCCACAAAAAATGAAGAATGCACAATTTCCTCTGAAATAACTTGAAACTGACAAAAGTAATTTACATCCACCATTGTTTGTTCCATATTTAATAGAAATCAGACTTTGCTTTTGATTTTGTTGTTCCAACATAATATAGTAAATAATAAAACAAATGAAAATGGCATGGACAAAAATGATGGGACCCTCAACCAATTATGTTCTTGCACAACCTTTAGAGGTAATCACTGAAATCAAATGTTTTCTGTAGCTCTCAATGAGACTTCTGCACCTCTTAACAGGTAGTTTGGCCCACTCTTCCTGAGCAAACAGCTCCAGCTGTCTCAGATTTGATGAGTGCCTTCTCCAGACTGCAAGTTTCAGCTCTTTCCATAGATGTTCGATAGGATTCAGATCAGGACTCATAGAAGGCCACTTCAGAACAGTCCAATGTTTTGTTCTTATCCATTCTTGGGTGCCTTTAACTTTGTGTTTTGGGTCATTATCCTGTTGGAGGACCCGTGACCTGAGACTGAGACAGAGCTTTTTGACACTGGGCAGTCCGTTTCACTCCAGAATGCCTTGATAGTCTTGAGATTTAATTGTGCCCTACACAGATTTAAGGCACCCTGTGCCAGGCGCAGCAAAGCAGCCCCAAAACATAAACACATAACTGAACCTCCTCTGTGTTTCACTGTAAGTATAGTGTTCTTTTCTTTGAAAGCTTAATTTTTTCTTCTGCGAACAAAGAGCTGATTTGACTTGCTAAAAAGCTCCAGTTTTGACTCATCTGTCCAAAGGACATTCTCCCAGAAGGACTGTGGCTATTCAATATGCATTTTAGAAAATTCTAGTCTGGCTTTATGTTTTTCTTTCAAAAGTGGAGTCCTCCTGGGTCTTCTTCCATGGAGGCCACTTTCACTCAAAAAGCGACGGATGGTGCGATCAGAAACTGACGTACCATCACCTGGGAGTTCAACTTGTATCTTGTAATTATCCAATTATTATCAATGTAATTGAAACGATTTTGAAAGCAATGTGTAGGAAACTAAGTTACCTTGTAGATGTTTATGGGTTTTGTTTTCAAAGTTGTTCTGCTCATGTAATGATTGTTCTTGTGAACAATAAATATCAGCGTCAAACATAAAAACATTTTGCTGGAAGCTTTGATGAAAACAAAGAATTGAATATCAGCTAAAATTACCTTTTCACACTAACTTCTTTTTAAACTGATTTAGGAAAGACACCCAAACCTTATTCTAATCGGATAAATAGCAGAGGAGAATAACCACAGCAAAGAGAATGACTCTCAAAATTATTTTATCTTTTCAGTAGTTCTGGATAGCCATCAACTGTATTAAATCTCAGATTTTCATTACAGATTTTAATTCAAAGAATGCAAAAATAATATGAAGAAAATTAATTATCATAAAAATAAGTATAATTATGATTAAAACCGCTCACCCTACCCACCAACTGTGGATTGAGAGAAACCTCAATTGAATCAGATTTGATGTTATTATAGAGATTAAAGCATTATCTGAATGAAAATCTGTGTCCTGCTCAAAAATGATCTAATACTACTACCAGCTAATACTTAAAACTGCCCTATGGGTTATTTCCATTCCCCACAGAATTTCTGTGTTTAAAAAAATAAAATAAATAAAAGTTTATAGTTGTTTTATAATCAGTGAATTGCAAAAATGTCAGCTGATGTCCATTTAATAAAAAAAATGCACAGGAGGAGATGTTGTCTGTCCTTGTATCGTTGTTGGTTTTACAAGTGAGTGAGCGAATAAAGAAGCTCTACTAAGTCCTACTACTACGTGTGGGAATCTTTCAGCTTTTCAGTGATACGATACACATCACAATATGATACAAAGTGATATCAGTTTATCTAGACCGATATGATACGATACCGTGTATTATGATGCGATATAATGTCCCCTATTAAAGCTGCAGTATGTTTCAACTTTATAAGTGACATCACTTCCTTAGCAACATCTGTGGCAACCAAGAAAGTTGAACATCAGTCAGATGAAATGGGGAGTCACGTAGAAGAAGAGTTTGATCAGACGGAGCATGGAGTTTGATTGAAGGAAAGAGGGAGTTTGGTAGGAGACTAAGTACAGTGTGTTTGATTTGACAGAGCATGGAGTTTGGTCGGACAGAACAGGGAGTTTGGTTAGAGGGAGGAGGGAGCACACCGTTTGGTTGGAGAGAGGAGAGAGTTTTGTCAGATCGTGGAGCTAGTCCTTATGTGTACATTGTAGCAGGCGCTATGATCAAGCAGAATTCTAAATTTGAATAGCTTCTCAGCAGAACACAGCACAGCTTTTTGTATCCTAAGGTTCTGCAGGTAAACAGGCAAATTCACTCTCAGGTAGGGGCCTGGCATTAGATTAGAAAATTCTGCCAATAAGCATGGAGAGCTGTGTCTCTGCTGCACTGTAACTCTGCCGACTAGAGCAAATCCGTTAATGAGGGTTTGTTAACTGAAGGAAAAGGGAACAGCAGGTAAGAATGTAGACACATTGGGTGCTTAATTTGCCTATTGTTACTCGCTAGCCGCATATAAAAAAAACAAAAAAACCAAAGCAGATTAATCACAGCTGCTGACTCATTTTCAGAGCCAGTCCCGCCTTCAAGCATTTCAAGTGGCTTCTTGGGGCCCTGTGGCCACCAGGAGGCCACCTAATGTTAAAACTTAAATGACTTTCTACATTATTATCATATCAATTACAATTAAAATCATGCACAACTGTCACATTCGGTTTGCTTTTCCCTTCCAATTCTCAGATCGGTGAAAAAAGGATCAGTTTCTGGTAGGCTAATATTTGGTAATTAAGAGCTCATCTGGAGCAGAAAAGATGACAAAGACAAAAGACAGCAAGATAATGCTATTTCATTTAGCATTGTTGGTTAGTAAGAGTGGTAGTTATATTCTTGCCTTACCTGCTACTAGCCCAATACATAGGTACCAAACATTAGCTTAAAGACTAGCTAGCTAGCTACAAAAAGTAGCAACTTTAGCCACTGAGACCAGTTCTGATTAATTACATTAAAGCTCCAAAGTTAAAAGAACCTGAATGTTTAGGCTAAACGTTGAATTGGTGTTTTTTTACATTCACATTTATAGCTATTAAGGAACAGCAAATACCTTTGATCCCTAATGTATATATAATTAATAATAATTAATCTATAACCAGCGCTAAATTGATAACCTGTGCTTCAAAAATAAAGCCAAAAACATGTGCAATTTTCTCTTCTATATTTAAATTCAGCAGTTCGTATTTAGCTCATGCTGGCAGTGCAGGCTGAGACCGATTTTATTACAACAAAATGTCACAGGTGTACTGGCATTTAGATTAATTATCAGGGTTATTGCTTTGGAGAAAATAATAGAGGATTTTTTAATTTGCACGAATCCCTTGACCCTTGGAGTACTTTCATCCATACAGAATGCTTGTGCATAGTCCTGGACGTCGGACATATTGACAACATTTAGAGAATTAACCTTTTAAACCTCTCTGACATTGAGTTCAACCAGGGAGGCTAGCAGCCAAAGCAGAGAAAGTGTTTTTGTTTTTTTGTTTTTTTTAAATAAAAGGTCACTTCTTAAATAAACCATTTATTCCTGATCATTTCTTACTGGTTTATTGATCAATTTTATATACTTTTGAGAATAAAAAATCTGAACAAACGTAAATATAAATATACTGGATCTCTTGAAATCTCTTTTGGAGACTTAGTAGATATTGATAACAAACTACAAATCCTATGCATCTTGAAACCGTGAAGTTTGGTACAAGCTCCATAATGAGATTAATGGCAACATGCTATCACAATTTATGTAATTTGATTTAATGGCTTTTTATTTCTATGAGAAGTAGAGATAAAACACTACAACTTTATTAAATAGGATTAACAGAGGTTTTGACTTAGTCCTAGCTTTAATGTCCAAATCAAGGAAAATTAAGTCAGGACAAGTATCAGCTGTGAATAAATAGAGGGGAAGGCTTTACCTTGTGGATGTCTGTAACAACCTGAAACAGTGCAGGAGAGGCCACAGACTGCAGAACCCCCCTCCCCTTGACTGGGTTGTGTAAACTGATGTAGGCAACGGCGTTACTCTGCAGCAGAACCTGATTCTCCTGCAAAAAACAACACAGCATGCTTCAGCTTTGCTCAAAAAAGAAACCTTTAGGACCAAGTTACCTTCTGCTGTAACAAATGTGTGTTTTTTGTCCTCAAATATATCACTCATGCAAGGGTCTATATATATATATATATATATATATATAAATCTGGGGAACCAATCAACAGCTTTTATATTGTTGTATCATATTTTTTTATATTTTCCCCACTATGCACTATACCAGTTTCTTATACTGGTACATGTATGTGGGATTACACATGGAAAGAAACACGGTAGGAAGGTTCAGCTAGTCTCCTCTAATCCAGTCACAGGCTACAAGGGAGGTTTGGCAGTTAAAGAGGATTAGATTGGAGGATTGAAGGGGAAGCACGTCCTTGCATGTGCCCAGGAACCTGACAGCGACAAGTCAAGAGAAGCCCGCCTATTTCCAGCTTGGGGTGGTGCTTTGGCAATTATGCTCCACCGCTGGGCTCTCCGACAATCGGCAATGTTTTATACGACATACTTTTGTCAACGATTGTTTGTGTGCTATAATGGAATTATACACTGTGTAATTTATACATAATTATGGATCATCTCCTTGAATTCAGTCATTGTATTTACATTTTACATTTTTAAGACCTACAACCTGGCAGTCACAACAACGTCATTACTCATATGGACATTACTGCCTTCGATCTATCTCTTGTCATTTACAAAGTTTGCTAGTTTTATTTAATTTTTTTAAGAGAAAAATGCTTAGGGGATCTGCAGTGGATGGCTGGAAGGGGGAAATCTTGTTTCTTGTTTAAATAAATCCTACAAATCCGATCCATATACTGTGAATATGCTAATCGCACCTATGGACACTCTTCCATACCAGTGGGTATGCCTTATAGATATGTGGGGGTAGGATGGTACTGAGTTTAAATAGACCATGATTATCTATAAAAAAGTGGTAAAAGACTGAAGGCTTACCTCGCCCCATTCAAAGGAGCCAATGTTGCCCATTGCAGATCCTCCCCATGAACAGAAAACAGTAGTACGGTCAGGCTGCCAGCTGCTTCTGGCCTGTCTGGTTAGGGAGGCAATGATCTCTGTCATGACGGCAGTGCCACTGCTCCAATCTGCCACTGTGCCGCTGTGCCAGCTGTCATGGTGGCTGCCCACAAGCACATATCGATCTGTGCACAGACAAAAGAAAATTCACAGAAACAAAAAGGCAGCACGGGCCCTGCCAGGCTATTCTGTCAAAAACAAAAGCAAACATCTAATATTGAATAAAACAGTCCCTGCTAAGACACAGTGTTTATACATGGGATTTGTTTGGCATCAGTCTGTTTTGAGTTTCCATTGATTTAAAGGTCAGGGAAGGTTTGTCTCATGAAAGGATAATTGCACCGAGTGGTAAGTGAAACATGGCGGTTTTCTGACTGGCAAGATAAAAACACTTGTATAAGGCAGAGAGTAACCCACCATCAAAGCTTGATTTATAATAGGTGGCCCATGTCATATGCTTTTGGCTAATTTTGGCAGAGTAAACTTAAGGAAGTTATTTTTTATAATAAATTATTTTAGCAGTTTCTCCCTAATTTGGAAACAGCAATTGCCTCGTCTCCGCAACTACTAGGTAGGAGGACGAGGCCATTGTTTTAGGTCTTTAGTGTGTCATGTGAAGTTAAAGAAGTTCATACAGGTTCTTCAATTCCTACAATGTATTACATTTAAAAAAATAAAAAAAAATAAACCCTGCTGTTTTATAGGCCATTGTTTTATAAGTATCTGTGTAGATGTAAATGAGGAGCTTTTAAAGAGCATTTAAAGAATAAATGTTTTTCATTAACCTGCTCAAGGCAAAGTGTCACCTTACCAGGATTGATTGTTCCTTTCAGGTAGCCAATCACATTGTACACAGTTTTGTATGCAGCCCGTGTGTCAATAGTTAATGTGATGGTCTTCCTTGCTAAAAAACAAATGCAAAAAAACAAACACAAATTCAAATGAAGAGGCTTATAAAAAACGTCTAGATACATTCCTAATTTTGGAAAAGACACAATATAAATTGTTAATAAATGCAATACTGGTAACAGGCATTAAGTTTTTTTACCCCAAGATTTTTGGCATAGTGAACTCGTTATAGCTAAATACACAATGGGGAGAGGAGCTGTGATATAAACTGTGATATTGATAATAAAAGTAGGAAATATTAACCTGACAATATTAAAATGCAAGACATGCCACATTTTTTACAAACTGTGCAAATTGCAGTACTGTACATTCTAATATTGTGTTATTTACCAGCTGGCTCAATCTGTCTGTAACAGCACTGTATAATTAAACCTTAGACACTCTAACTTCTACTACCAGGTCTAACATCAACCACAAATCTACCACTATAGCTAGCACTGTCATCCATAAACGCTATGAAGGCGACCCTAGCCCCAGAGATTCATTTTATTGAGAAAACGTATACAAGCTTACAGTATATAAAATTATTTTTAAATTATTTCTAAATGAATGCATATAAGTTAAAATGTCCTTCTCAATCTAGAGAAGAGGAACACTGCTTTTGTACCTTTTATTCATAAGTCAATACCCTTATATGTAAAGGCCAGAGAGTATTTCTAAGAAGCTAATTCACATAGTTTTATGCTGTAAATATGTGATTGTACAGATTTATAATACTTATGTTTGGAGGCCGGAGAGAGGCAGGAAAATGGAGAAGTGTTGATTCACAGGAAATAAAACTCGCCCAAGCATTTTCCCATTAAATTTAATTATTACCAAGCGTGAGACGAAAAACAGTCTACAGACATTCACACTCTCTCAAAAAAAAACTCACATTCTGGAAAAATAAGAATAGGAATTGAAAAAGTCTCTGAATATTATATTGGTGAACCACACTGGATCACACCACATGAAAACATCCGCAGAAAACTTGCAGATAGGACAAGGATATTGACCATTGAATAAATGTTTCCTTTACAGGAAAGGGAGCCACTCATAATTAGAAAATGACCAATCACAGCAGTGAAAATAAATTAATAACGGCAGATGAAAACAAATCATTTCAAGCCTCCAGCCTATGCTTTACCCAATCGATAGGGATTATCAGATCTGCTAGCTCGATCAATTCAACGGAACGCTGCGACAGCCTTCGCTTTGCAAACCTTAACTTTGTCGGTTACGCTTGGGACACCTGCTAGAGAAATGAGATATGTCTGGGACACAGAGGAGTCCGAAACCAGGATGGAGATAATTCCAAAGTAAACTCTGAGCAGGCGCTTTACCCAAGGTATTACCCCTGAGGAGAAGCAACTTGGCAAGGGTGAGAGAGCAGAAGCCAGCACAGGAGACCAGAATGACTAGCAAGTTCGACTTCTGCCTCATCGCCTCCTCAGTGATAAATCAATATCTAACAATAGTGGCACTTGGTGTATTGGTGGTATCGATTTTAAGGAAAAACGCACACTGCTCTGGGTCCACAGGTACCACACAGTAACCAGGAAGTGTGAAACTTTGTTATCAGACTCTGACTGAAGCAGACAATCAAGCCAATCAGGCTGTCTGAACAAACTGCTGTACCGAAAACCAAAGATCCAATACAACTTAGAAAAGTATTTAAACGACAATACTCATTTCAAATAGAAATGCAATATGAACCAATATGTGCCAATACGAACAATATACACATTCCAACACAAGCTTCCACACAACGCATAGTACTACTACAGTACTTTTCAAGACATTTTACATAAAGCAAAGTGCCAGAAAAAAATAACAAAAAAACTGTAGAAATCCCCCAGCATGTGCCAAGTCATTACAATATCATCTTTCAAACTTCCTTTTTCAAAATCTTCAAAATCAATTCTCCTTCTTTCTGTCATTGGAAAAAAATCCCTCTGCTGTCTATAAAGGCATATAGTGCAGCCCTTTCTGAGTCCCTGAGGCAACGATGTAAAGAAATGGAGTGACTGTCCATCAATAGCAAAAATCCAAAAAGGCCCTCAAGTTGGCTTTCTTTCTGTTCCGGGAGGGAGGCAGAGTCCAGTGCAGGCATGTCTATGTTTTGGCAGATCTAACCACTTTATTCTTACCTCTAGAACCACAGTTTCAGCTGAGGGGCGTTAACTAGTCAAAGAGAACTGCATGGGTAGACGTGTCATGTCACTATCCCACAAAGCAGTTTACTGATAAAATAACCAGCCACAAGGCCTAAAGCTATTTGTGCAAGTTCCGGCATGAAAATCCCCTTTACTAGTTTCAGCTAGCAGCAAGTGAAAAAGAAACATTTTAAACTCTCATGGGGAATTATACTCTATTACTGGGCAATAAATAAATATACAATGGAAGTTCAGGCACTTTATACCTTTCTTATCTGAAGAAACACATCAGAAAACTGGAGCACTTACCTTTTTAGGTTTGGCATTTTATGTTTACACCCAATTTTCTCAATTGGTCAGATTTATTAATATTTTTAAACTATGTACATACAGTGGCAAGAAAAAGTATCAGGGTATCTACGGCAGGACACCACGATGGAAGCCACTACTTACTAAAAAGAACATTGCTGCACGCCTGACGTTTGCAAAAGAGCACATTGACACTCCACAGCGGTATTGGCAAAA
>JAOVYW010000862.1:2059-12100 GCA_025775045.1 Hiodon tergisus | reverse complement strand
AGGTCTCGCTCCTTCTCCAGAGCTCCCCTGTGGGAGGTCTCGCTCCTTCTCCAGAGCTCCCCTGTGGGAGGTCTCGCTCCTTCTCCAGAGCTCCCCTGTGGGAGGTCTCGCAAGTACCACCTGCTGACTCTGTAGCATTACAGGGAGAATTCAGTGCTCCTAATCGCTACTTATATGTATTTATCACAATACACCATAACATGTTCTGTTTATCAACAAGATTACTACGGTAACACAGGGTGATCAGATTATTATTTGCCGGACCTCTAGATCTCTATAATTTGAACCCTTAGAGCAGAATTAACAGTTTGGATGTTTTAATCCAGACCTGGGTCAAATACAATTTAATGTATATAAAAGTAAGTATGAACGTAATTGAATTTCTTTTGATACCTTTTGGCACAAACCCAACAAGGTGCAGCTCCCAGTCAACTCCATCTGAACTGTCAATCATCCTGTTGTAGGGATTCTCTACATTAGCAGGGGCTCGGAAACCTTTTATAAATGAGAGGATGCATTGCATGGGGCAAAAAACCAAGCAAACCCCAGAGGGAAACTTTTAAACTCTTTAGTCAAAAACCCAGCAGTGACGGGCTGTGTCCGAGGTCTTTCCTTCAGGGCATATCCGGAAAGGGTTCTGCCGTGCTACGCCAAGGGTGCATCTCGTCTCCATTCCTTTCTGATTTCCATGGACAGGATATCAAGACGCAGCTGAGAATCGGAGGGCATCCAGTATAAGGGCCGGAGGGGTGCGTGATGTCCCAAATCTAGCCTTACCTGATTGGGACGTGACCCTGTGACCCTCAACAGCTGTTTAATAATTGGTATTTCAGTAGCTGGAGCCCACTTTGAATATTCTCTGAAATTGAAGTACAGGCTTGCCGACATGCAACCTCTTGGTGGTATTTTTGGGGTTTTTTGTTGACTCGATTTAGCTTGATTCTTGAGGGCACTCACTTAATTCAGACGGTAAAAGTTTAATCTATTAATTAAACGTCAGCCAAAAATATTGGTAACACTAAGTATCCAGGGGCCCACATCTACATATCTCCTCCTGAATCTGTTGTCTGACTATCAGACAAAGTCACACTGAATACACTGTAATTAAAATTGTGTACTCAAATAAATTGTGATGAAAGTATTACTCTTTAAGTAGAGTGTAATAACATCGTAATTGTGTGTAAGTAGACATGTATTTATGTTGGAAATACTATACAGAATATACAGTATTGTGAGAATTAGGCCTGGACCAAAAATAAAAAATATGCAAATAAATAAAAGCATTATTAAAAACGCAAAGTGCGACTAGCGGAATGCCAAAGTTTTGATTTAGTCCCAGTCTTAATGTCATTAATATGGATAAATCTGAACTGGTTCTCTTTTGCATATGAATTCCCCTTTAACACGTCCCCCTATAAACCACAAACACCTTCATCAGTAATCACACCTTACCGCTGGAATATTACTTATTTACGAGGTGTTTGTCATAAGCATATGTTCCCAGTTTATTATTCTGTATAAAATAAACGATAAACACTAAAGTATACTTGCAGTATCTTCTTTAACAGACCGTTTTATGGTTAATTTTGACACTTCCCAGGAATAATTTTACATTAACATTAATGAGAGCATATGGCTAATATAGAACAGCATCTGGTTCAGAACTGAAATAACTGATCAGACGAGGAAAAACCCATCCCATAACACCCATATTATTAACTCACTGCCCTCTTCATGTTCCTATCCAAGGTGAGGATTGCTTTAAATGTTATTGATAAATTGCACTGTATTTTTTAACAAAACACCATCTGGATTGGTTATTAATTGGATTGGTTTTAAACTGCTCATTTTTAATATGAGGGTGGTAGAATAAGGGTACTTTTTGGGTAGATGCAAGCATAACCCTAACCCTAACCCTCTTTTGAGATGAGCTGTTAGACAAACTACTAGTAATGAAGAAACAGAGGAAATTTACCCGGCCCCCGGTCCCAGTGCCAGACGGTATTCACTGCAATCAAAGCGGTTCTGCGTAGACAACCTATGCTTGTTAACCCTGACTTCTCCAAAGCTTTTGTATTACCAGACAGATGCATCGGAGCGCAGGGTGGCGGCCGATACTGACCCAGGATGTGGATAGGGCGGAGCTTCCGGTCATCTACATCAGCAGGAAGCTCATTCCCTGGGAAGGACGCTATAGTACAGTTGAGCACGAGTGCCTCGCAATTAAATGAGCAGTCCTGACCCTGCTGTCATCTGCTGGGCCGCCGGTTTCTCCTGGTCACCGACCAAGCCCCACTCCAGTGGCTCCACCGAATGAAGAACACCAACTCTCAGATCACCTGCAAGCACAGCGTGCTATAATCTGGTAAAGAGCAAAAGACAATAAGCCTTGGTCAGCAGGGCTTCTCTTAGCAACGGGAATCTCCTACAGGCTAGCAGTAGAATCTAGGGGGACCCGTCTCTCCTCCAATCAGCTGAACCTCTAGTGCGAGGCGTGCAGTTTCTATGTAAGAGAAGGGTGGTTTGAAGGCGACTATGATTGAAGGAGACAAGTGGTGGGAGTCATGATGAGCCAAAATGCGGTAGAATTTTTTTTTATCAATTATTATTGTAATTATAACTGGGGAGAAATAAAAAGGTGATTTTAAATAACAACAAATGAGAGGAAAATTGATGGAGCGAAGTCCAAGCAAACCTTAGAGGAAAACTGGCTTCAGTCTGCAAAATACCAAAAACTGAGAACAAAACGCAGTTCTTTAACATGAAGCTAAACTGGAATGGCTTAACTTTAACAAAGGGAATTTCCTTGAGTGAAGTACTGACTTGAATTCCATTGAGAATCTACGGCAATAAAATTTCTGTTTATAAGCAATCCAGATGACAAGCTGAGAGTCTAAATAAACTAGAGCATTTTAAATAAGGTCTATCATGGGAAGTGTCAGAATACAAGGCACTGTACATATTACCTGCATGTGAACCCTAGACACATTAAGAACCAAAAATTGCAAATCTTTATTTAGCTTTGAAACTACTTCCTGACTCCTCAGGGTTGCCACACACCCCCCTCCCCAGATGTCCCCAGGGGGGGACCCCGGCCTGCCCACAGGCTGGTATCGGATCTGAACAGGGCATCGGCATTCACATGGGCCTTACCCGGGAAGTGCTCCATCCGGAAGTCATAGTCCTGTTGGGCCAGGAACCCCCTTGTCACCCGGGCGTTTGTGTCTTTGGCCCTGGCCATCCACGTGAGGGGTGCATAGTCGGTGACCAAGCTGAAGCCTCCTTCTCTACGGTGGAGTAGGCCCTCTCGTGAGGCAGGTACTTCGGGCTGATGAAGGACACCGGGTGCTCCTCCCCGTTCCGGACCTGGGAGAGGACCGGCCCCCAGTCCGACCTCCGACACGTCTGAATGCACGACAAAGGGGTTAGAAAGGTAAGGGGTTATCAGTACTGGCTTGGAACAGAGAATGGTGAAGGAGTCCTCCGCGGCCTCAGTCCAGATAACGCGTTCTGGGAGCGCCTTCCTCGTCAGGCCTGCCGGGGTTGCAAAGTGTGGAATGAACCTCTGGTAGTACCCTAAGAGCCCCAGAAATATTTTATCTGTTTCTTTGTGGCCGGTCGGGGCCACGAAAGGATTGCCTCCACCTTAGGATCCTGGGGACACGCATTATCCCACCCAATCCGGTAGCCGAGGTAGGAGGCTTCCTCTAGTCCCAGGCGGTATTTCTTGGGGTTGGCGGTGAGCCCTGCGGTTGCCTCAGGTGGACTTGCTCCCTGGATCCGCTGTGCACGATGGATCTGATGTCTTCCAGGTACGCCACTGCATAGGTCCGGTGGGGTCACAGGACAAGGTCCATCAACCTCTGTAACGTAGCCATATATTGGTAAAGGCCGCACGGCAGATTGGTAAAGGTCACGAAGGCGGTCTTCTCCCGAGCTTGGTGGGATCAGGGGCACCTGCCAATATCCCTTTGCGAGGTTGAGGGCCGTGATGAAGCATGCTGGCCCCAGGAGCTCGATCAGGTCATAGACTCTGGGCATGGGGTAGGCATAAATCTTGGAGACCTCACTGAGTTTCCGGAACTTGTTGCAAAAACGGAAGGAGGCATCCGGATTGGGGACTAAGACCACGGGACTGGACCAGGCACTCGATGACTCCTAGGTGCAACATGTTCCTCACCTCGTCGCGGATAGCGGTCCGCCTTGACTTGGGTATCCGGTAGAGTTGGAGGCGGGAGTTGGAGTTGGAGACCCCCAGCTCCGTCTGGAATTTGTGGTAGGCAAGCGTGGTCTGCCCCGGCAGGTCCCAGAATATGTCCCTGTGCTGGAGGACAAGTTCTTGGAGGTCCTGCCTCTGTCCTGGATTCAGCTCCTCACTTAGTGGGACCTCCGGGAGTGGGGAGTAGGCAGCGAGGGTAGGAAGAACAGAGACCTGGGGAGCCGGTAGCTTAAGGCCACTGTTTTAGCAGGTTGACATGGTAGATCTGTGTTGGCTTGCGCCTACCGGGTTTACGTACCTGGTAGTTCACCTCCCCTACCTGGGCGACCACTTCATACAGGCCCTGCCACTTGGCGAGGAACTTGCACTCCATCGTGGGGATGAGAACTAGGACCCACTCCTCCAGCCGGAACTAACGCACCTGTGCACCCCGGTTGAAAACCCGGGCCTGTGCACACTGTGGTTGCTGGAGGTGTTCTCTGGCCAGCCTACGCCATCCGAGCCTTCATCTTCTCGATATAGTCGATTACGGTGCGGTGGGGGGAGGGCTGGCTTTCCTAGGCCTCTTTGGCCAAATCCAACAACCCACGGGGCCGCCTCCCGTACAGGACCTCAAAGGGAGAGAAACCAGTGGAGGCCTGGGGAACCTCCCGGATGGCAAAGAGAACGTCGGGCAGAAGCTGGTCCCAATTCTTCCTGTCGCTTCCATTACCTTCTTCAGCATCTGCTTGAGGGTCTTGTTGAAGCGTGGCACCCCCACTCAACCACCGGCCGACCGGGATCGCCGTTCACCCCCCAGATGGGAGATGCCCCAGCGGGAGGAAGTGGAGGGCTCATCCACCATCTTCAGGGCGACCTGGTGGTTTTCCAGGAGCCGCACCAGGTCATCCACGGTCTCCAGCTGGTTTAGCGCCGTCCACTGCTAGGCCCCCGGGGGTAGGGCCCGGATACACCAGTCCATGACGATCCGGTCTAGGGCGGTGGGGTCCTCTCTGGACAAGAGCCAGCTACGGTAGAGCCGGACTAGCTGAGCCACTTGGCACTGTGGTCGTACTCCCAGGCGTGGAAGCGTTTGGTGCGGTTAGCCAGGTTATACCCGTACTGCGCAAGGATTGCCTTCTTCAGCGTGGGGTAGTCTGCTGCCTCGGCACCCCCCAAGTCGTGGCAGGCCTGCT
This sequence comes from Hiodon tergisus, assembly GCA_025775045.1. Lineage (NCBI taxonomy): Eukaryota > Metazoa > Chordata > Actinopteri > Hiodontiformes > Hiodontidae > Hiodon > Hiodon tergisus. The sequence goes on along the minus strand of JAOVYW010000862.1, from coordinate 6,706 downwards.
GGGCGTTCCCGGTCAGGAAAGGGGCCAGAAGGTGGCCCCAGCGGTCAGTCGGCCAGCCCTCTCGTTCTGCCGTGTGCTCAAAAACCTCCAGGTAAGCCTTCCACGGTATGCTTGGTGAGCAGTGTCACAGGGGCGACCGTGACGTCGGCGGTGGGTTGACGGCTGTTCGTGGATATCAGAAATTCCTGGACAGCGGCCCTCCCATGGGCCAGCTGGGCTTGGGCTTGGGCAACAGTCGGAGCGCTGCTTCCAGGACAAATCCTGGGCAAACCTTCTCCTTAAGCATGGGCAGGTAGTGGAGTCACATTGCCCACATTCTCCACCAAATGTGTCAACCACGGGGCGAACGGGCTGCGCCGCACGCAATGGAGAGAGGAATGTAGACCAAAATTTTCTCTTTAGCTCAGAATACGAGCGCTTTTTACTCAGCAAAAAAAACAACGCCGGTAAAACGAAACAGAAAGTCTTCTCGGTTTGGGGTATCAACAACGAAGAAAAAATGAAACCAAAGTTTTTCCCAGATCGGGGTAAAAAACAAAAAGGAATAATTCACACGAACTGCCCTCCTCATTCGTGGGGTACCCATGGGGTTTCGTTCACCCGTCGTCAGTTGAATCTGTAAAACAGAGCAGTCTTTTAGTGTCGCCGTTCGCTACCTAATTCAGACTTCCACTTGTAGCTCCCACCGACCCTTTCTCTTCCTTGTAGCCGGCATTTGTTCTTTTCTGGTCCCAATCAGCCGATGCTGTGAGCTGCATCTGCATTTACCGGGGAGGGTTACATTTTACATTTTCATTTTTGGCATTTGACGCTCTTATCCAGAGTGACCTACAAAAGTGCTGTAGTTTTAGGGGTTAAAGTGCAATACAAAAATTAGCTATCTTGACAATTACTGACTAATTCTGCAAAGAGATAACAGCAATAAACATGCTTAACTTACACCAAATCTACCCATCATAATCTATGCCTAAACATCAAAAAAAGCAAACAACAATCTCAGCATCAACAATACAACATAAGCATCTAAAGAACAGTTCCCTCTGCTAGAGCATTTTGCTCTAACAATTCATTTGACAGCTAGGTTTAAATGAAATACCATCAGTTCAATAAGGCCACACTAGCTTCTCAGCTGAGAATGTCATTGGTAATTGCTGACTGGAATGTTTTTTTTTCTGTTTAACAATTATTGAAATACCATAAGTGATAAGTTAAACAAACACGGGTGTGTCACAACAAAAGTAATTGCATTTTTGCAATAGGCTACGTGTGCATTATATACTTTTGTAAACCTAAATAACTTTCAATCAAACCTGGTCATTATTTGAAAAGTATTTAATGAAAGTGTAATTTTAAGTGTATTTTCTGGAGTATTTTATAAGTATTTGGAAAGATATTTTGGTTCTTATATAGTTTTTTAAGCGTTTGAAAATACTTTAAAAAGAGAACCCGTTTTCCGTCTGCCTGTCCCTCTGTCAAACCCTCAGTTTTGAGAACCGGGAGACGACTTGCTGCGGCCTGAAAATAAAAATCACCTGAACTGATGAGCAGGAATAAAAACGACGGCGAAACTAACAAAACCCACACTCCAAGCAGTTCTGCTATCCCCGGCGGAGATCTGCAGTGGCAGGTCAGCATTCTGCTGCTTGATGTGGGATGAACACATGTGGGAGGCTCAGAGATAGAGGTTTAGGAGCTGGGCTTTCTGACATCAAGACCTCATCAATGGAGGGGAAAGCATATTTATCTAACTAGACTGGTTAAAGGGCAGAAAGGCAACATGAACTGAGCTATTATAACTACTCTGCCCTAGCTCCAGGCAAAAGAATCTGAATGAAACTGAAAATCAGTCTCTAGAGATGCACATTCTGGCGTCAGTGCTGAATGAACTAGTCCATAAGCCTTAAGCAGCATCATAAAAACAATCGCGTTTTGGTAGTTCATGTCAGTAGGTTTGAAAATACCCCGCACAACCAGTAAACAACCATTCTCCCACCAACCCTGGTGTGGATACAGGAAGGATATGTAATTTGCACATTCCTGTACGTTCTGAGCTAGGAAACCTACGAATACAGAACCCGGAGGTAAGCAGAAGACATACCCCATGTGACCACAGACGCCATACCTACAAGACCACAGATGGATGAGATGGAGCGAAAAACGTAAATTCTAAAAAAGGCCACAGAGAAAAATATGAGGCAAACGGTTAACCATCTGTGGTTACAAGCATTACTCTTTCAATTTATATTGTTTACTAGGCAGATGCCCATATTCAGAGGAAGCTCTTACAGGGGTTTACAATCTAACAGCCAGATCACTAAAGCTATTTAGGCTAAGGAGCTAACAGCAGGATAGGAGAGGACAACATCTCCTGGGCCCTGAACATGCAAGGACTACATCCAACACACCACCTGCTATAGCGGTTACAACATGAAGATTGGCGATTTTAGGTGATGTTACTTTGTGGTTCACAGAAGATTCTCAAGACAATATTGAAAACCAGCACATTTCATATTCAGCCAGGGGAAGGTAGTTTTGTATATGTTTTGTTTTAAACTGCTCTTGGCACTAGCGTAGCGAGTTACACAGAGAGGCGCTGTCCATTCTCAGCTTTTGGAGCTGTTTATGCTCCAGGACAAAACCGCCTGTTTATTCCAAATGGGGTAGATACGCTCTACTGTTTTGCAACAAAATAATTAATGTATTGGATAGGGCTTTACGGCTAGAAGGCATGTGACGCTTCCATTTTCCCAATAGCCTAATTTTATTTGTCCACATAATAAAAAAAAACATAAACTAAATATTACAAAAACTGTCAGAACTTAAAGAAACAGAACATCTTTTTAAACATTCCCTATATAATTATTGCAGGCTAATCGAGCCAACCCCAAAATGTAACTTTACAGAACCGGACGACGTACTTGGGGCCACAGCAGAACTTTTGATGTTCTCTGTTCTCATTTAACTAACCCATAAAATGCACCAAAAGCATAATTATCCTAGACTGAATAGTTGCTTTATTTAATCTTAGTGGAAAATACAGAAATAAATGACTAATAAGTTGCCGGCCACGTTTTATATTATTATGGAAATGATACTTTATTTATAACTAAGGCCTGGGAAACAAGGTCATGTAAACAATGCCTAGGGAAGACTAAATTAAAAGGCAATTTAAGCGTGACACTAGTTTAATTGGCTTACGAAAGAGCCTGTAGGAAGAATAAAGTGCTCAAGTCGTAACATTTTGGCTTCTTCTGTACAGCACTTGAGACATCACAAAAGCAACTCTAACTGGAGTGATTTGGATGTCCGAAGATTTAAGGAATTACTTGATGGGTTTTGGTCAGGCTGAAAATAAGTGACATTTTTATAACAGGGTCTTTGGCAACAGTCTCAAGATGAATGTACATGAAAAGCGGACTTGTTTGAAGATGGCACGTTGATTTTAAGATATTTTTCAAATTAAATTAAATGTAGTTTCTCAATTTTTTTTCTTAATTTCGAAAGTAGACAGTTGCCACATGTAATGAGGGAGTTTGAAGCATTGAAATAAGTCCCTTTGTAATTATGAAGACAAATTTCCATGACAGCTAATGGGTAGAAGTTAGTGTGGCTTCTAGTTAGGTCCTCTGTTGTACACTACCCCCTGCCCGCCCTTCACCTGCTTCCATTGACTACGTTCTCAAAAATGGGAGTAATTAAAGGTAGGGTTGTGGCATGTCTGGGCCCCTTGTCTAAAGTAAACGATGCCCCCTCCCACAGTATGTCGGTGTAGGTAAGAGAAGGAGAGAGAACATCTTAGCTTTTTTTATCGCTCCTAAGCTTTAAACCAGAACCTTGCTCAAGTGGTCCAGCATGCAATTAAAGAGCTCTAATTGCTCACTCCGGCATCTCTTCTGACTAAGGGTGTAACAGGGGCTTCCAAAAGCTCTTTGGAGAAGCTTTTGGTGCTGTGAGATGATGCAAGCAAACTCTTTTCCAAAACAATTTGTTTGGCAAAGCCATCCGACTGTTTATCTTTCTCAGTGCATTCACATCTGAGAGCATCTCATATCTCAGAGTGAATTCACATCTCAGAGCATCTCAAATCTCAGAGTGAATTCACATCTCAGAGTGCATTCACATCTCAGAGCATCTCACATCTCAGAGTGAATTCACATCTGAGAGCATCTCACATCTCAGAGTGAATTCACATCTCAGAGCATCTCATATCTCAGAGTGAATTCACATCTCAGAGCATCTCAAATCTCAGAGTGAATTCACATCTCAGAGTGCATTCACATCTCAGAGCATCTCACATCTCAGAGTGAATTCACATCTGAGAGTATCTGACATCTGAGAGCATCTGAAATCTGAGAGCGTATTCACATCTGAGAGCAACTGACATCTGAGAGCATCTGACATCTCAGACTATCTCACATCTCAGAGTGAATTCACATCTGAGAGCATCTCACATCTCAGAGCATCTGAAATCTGAGAGCGTATTCACATCTGAGAGCAACTGACATCTGAGAGCATCTGACATCTCAGACTATCTCACATCTCAGAGTGAATTCACATCTGAGAGCATCTCACATCTCAGAGCATCTGAAATCTGAGAGCGTATTCACATCTGAGAGCAACTGACATCTGAGAGCATCTGACATCTCA
>JAOVYW010000861.1:31904-44647 GCA_025775045.1 Hiodon tergisus | reverse complement strand
GAAGCTGCTGCTGGTGATACTTTCAGGGACACGCAGATAAGGCTGCATGTGTGAAGCTGCTGCTGGTGATAATTTCAGGGACACGCAGATAAGGCTGCATGTCGAAGCTGCTGCTGGTGATACTTTCAGGGACACGCAGATAAGGCTGCATGTGTGAAGCTGCTGCTGGTGATAATTTCAGGGACACGCAGATAAAAATGATGGAGTCCACCGTGACCAATGCTGAGACACACCTGGGCCAGTTCTGCACTCTGATAGCCGCCTACACCCGCAAGACGGCCAAGCTGAGGGACAAGGCCGACCTGCTGGTGCGGCAGCTCAGCGAATTTGCCAACACTGAGGAGCCCGAGCTCCGCGCCGGCCTGAAGAACCTGGCTGAGGACCTGGCCATGCTGCAGGACTACCGGCAGGCCCAGGTGAGGAAGCTGGGTCACAGCAGAGGCGCTGATGCTCTGATTTCATTTGCCCTGAAGAGAACCGTTTCATTGTATTCATTCTGCAATATTCGCTTCTTTTTATCCTTCAAGTTTGGTTACCCAAACAATGTCATGTTTAAAACTAGAGTCATACTATGCATATACACAGCAAAAGAATAGGTTTTTACAAAGTTAGATTTTTGTTGGGATTTAGTCTGGGGGAGGAAAGGTGTAGATCAGCCTTAGGGGTTAGAGACCAGCGAATACAATCCCCAGAGACAGGGTTTTCAGCAATCTGTGCTGATGTGTCAATGACACATCTGCAGATAAGGCCATTGGTGGTTCAAGATTGACATCTATTCTTTGTAGCCTTATTTTTGACCCCCAAATGTCAATGGCACTGGTGTCTCTGGCTCCAAAATGAGTGAAACTAATTGACAAGGCTTTCCTCTTCTTGACTCTGTGTTCTTTCTTTTCAATATGCAGTCGGCAATAATATTTACACTGAGTGGGATGCGGTCGCAGTGATGTGTTTCCTTTTAGCAACATGTGGTTAACAATAAATGTCTGAGAGTCAGTTCGGGTGAACGTCCAAAAGAGGACAATGCCTCTCAGGTGAACAAAAGAGAGTTGTTTAAAAAAAAAGTTATCTAAATGCTAGGTGTTGCGCCATTTGCAGACAGTAAAGGACTGTAAGTGCTTTTTTTTTTTTTTTTTGCCCTGACAGGTGGAGAGATTAGAGACAAAAGTTGTTACTCCTCTAAAAGCCTACGGAGACATTGTCAAAAACAAGCGCGTAAGACTCAAATACAGCACATCTCATGTGTCTAATAACTAATAACAATCCAACAAAAAAAAAGAGGTTATATGAGAACATACTGTGGCGGTCGCTAACCGCTAACGAACGAATCCTTCGACTGCCAGTGTGAAACACGTTCATTCTGTGTCTGATTATCAGTCGGATATAAAGAAGTTCAACGCGGACCGCAACCGGGAGCTGAGAGAGCTGCAGAAGCTGGATAAAGTTAGGCAGAGAAGCCCATCAGACATTCAAGGCATTGTATCCTTCCATGAATGAGACACCCAGGCCAATAACTGATTTCAAGTTGCCTGCTGACTCACGATTTCTGCCTCTTCCTCCAGATTCTTTGTTGTAAAGTTTTCCTAGACAGACAGAGCAACCATTTTTAAAGGTTTCTTTTTTTGTAGACGTTCAAATATGCACTGCATGATAGCCTAGAATTTGCCAAGTAACGTTGTTACTTAGTGTTTGGTTTCACTGGGTTGTAAGTTTAAAAAATATATATGAAAAAAAATTATAATAAATCATATTTAACGCTACTTTTACCAAAAAATAATTTTCGATTTTCGGTTATCCTATATATCATGTTGTAGGCCTAATTTCCTTGATTCTCTTCTTTCAGTCACAGGTTAGATATTGCATTCATATTCCTGCAGAAGCATGTAAGCAAGGGCCTCCCAAGTGGGTCAGCTGTTAAAGGCACTCGCCCCAGCGCAGACTGAGCCCTGATTTCACAGGTTGTCCCCAGCGCATGTTATTTGCCAGTTGTGAGGAGATCACAGTTATGATGGCTGGGAATCATCAGGACAACTCTTGCCTCTAACCAGCACCTCCTGTTGGCTTCCCTGGCAACTGGTGGCTGGTAGTGCAGTTAAGATAATGGATCCAACCGGTCCTGAAACTCTAACGTGTAGCTTGCAGAGTGTAAAACCGACAGATGGGCTATATATTGACTATATGCATTAGCTAATTACCACAACTGGCTCATTTTTTTATAGAAAGAAAATATATTTTTTTGTGACCAAAATTAATTAACATAAGGCACCACAAGTCTTAACAAATAAGACTCTTGACAGCATGCTAGTTTATGTGTCATGAACCCTACTCTTTGTGCCTTGGTGACAACATCATCTGCAATATCTTGTAACTATCTAACCAGTTAGATTTTATACAAAATTGCCGGGATTCCAAGCATCTACGTCAATAGAAAATTAAACTTGTCTTTCCTCCTGCTGCATTGCCCCTTTGTGTTTTCACTTAGAGAGCAGTTTCTGTGGTCTGTGGCTTTGATTTTGGCCCACTTCTCACCCTCTACTCTCGGACAGGCAGAAGCCAGTGCGCAAATAGCCTCCATCAACGCAAACCGGAGCACGCGGCAACTGGAGGAGACCATAAACCACTTCCAGGCTCAGAAGCTGGAGGACATCAAGGTTTTAGCATAGGAGATCTGAATAGAGAAACCCTGTTGACCATGTTGTGTCAAAAACTTGACCAGGTGCACTGAGGTCAATTATTTTCTTGTTTCAGAGAATCTTCACAGACTTCATCATGATTGAGATGCTTTTCCATGTAAAAGCCCTGGAGGTTTACACCCACACTTTCCAGAACTTTGACAACATGAATATTGACAAAGACTTGGAGGTGAAATGAAAACAAGTGTTACAGTTAAAGTGGGAGAAACCAGACTCCCCCAGTGGAATAATGCGTTTTTATATCCTTCAACAATCTACGCAGATGTTCCGGGCGAGGATCCAGGTGTACGATGGCACGTTGGATAATAGAACTCTCCAGAGTACGTTCTCGACTTCACCAGTCCCACGCTATCCCAGCCCGACCCCTTCTTCCATGAGGCAACAGTTAAATTACTCCAGAAGGGTGAGTTTGAGAGCTTTATCATCAAGTGAAAACAATCCATTGAACAATCGCAGTATTACCAGCCCTGACCAGTTGACTACTGTTTGTCTGGAATAACTAGTTTGAATTAATGTTATGGTATCACACTTAAGTCAAGCAATTCCTACTTTGCTCAGGGTCTTCAGGTGACAAGGAACCATGATCTTTCCCTAACAGCCTCGCCAGAAAACCCTGCAAAGGCAGCAGGAAGTGGACGAAGTCGAGAGCGAAGAAGAGGAGGAAGAGGAAGAGGAGGAAGAGGAGGAGGAGGTGGAGGAAGAGAAGAGGGAGTCCTACGCTTCTAAGTACACTAGAATGAAACTCCGACAAAAGTGACTGCTGAACTCTAGGTACCCCCTAAGAAAATCCTTTTCTGGTCATCCTTTAGGTCTTAAATGAGAAGATGGGCAGTTGAAAAAGTAATGTGCCGCTAGTGGGGTTTAGAGCTTAAAAACCATCCGTAAAACTGTAATCTCTACGTTCATGAATAAATTATCAGCTGCCTCAGACAGTTAGGTATAAAAATATAAAAAATACATTTGTGTGTGCATTCTGTATTTTAAAATCTGTGTTCTGACCGTGGAAACGAAGTTATTGTTTCCTAATGCTAACCACTTTATCACAAATAAAATAAAATGTCTGCTGTCATGTGTGAATTTTCTTATTTCATGCTACCGTGAAAATTGATTACGCAGAAAAGCATTAATAGAGAATGATTATTGTGTAAATTTTTTTTTTTAAATGTGACCTCCTCTTTTCAACATAGATATATTTCAGGATCACGGTTGCTAAATTTATAGGTTTATTCAGCTTTATTTTGTCAGTCTATGTGCCAATGATGTTGAGGAGTTAATTGTGAATAGAAAATATTGTTAAAACAAATAATTTGAAGAAAGTTAACCAAAAAGTGATATTTTAAAGCAATTAAAACATTTATTATTTTGGCCACCGAAATATTCATAACAAAGATGTTCACAAAATCATGCTAAATAGAAGACGTATAAGGGTGTCAAAAAAAATGTTATTAAATGTTATTCAGCTAAAATAAATCTCTTCAGCTTGTTGTCTAGACATCTCAACGATGTGTCTCTTTCAAGCTGTGTTGTTATGTCTTTGGTTGCATCAAATTGTTAAAGATTTGAATGCCACCAAAATCTGCCCTCTTGTTTAACATTAAGTGATGTAGAATTGCTCGCGGGAAATATGTCCAGTTATCTGGACTAGTTGCTGCTGTGAATGTACCTTAAAGCTAGCTTTCTGACACTATAAACTAACTAATAAATTAAACTATCCATGATAGTTAATGCTAGCTGGAAAATGTTATGCTACTAAAATGCATTGGGTAGCTAGATTGTCCTGTATAGTCCTTACTAAAGTTTATTTATGTCCCCTTAAGTTTATTTTGAGCGCGTATAAGCAGCTGCTTTCAGACTCATTCATCAATGTAATGTGGGATTTGTGGTCGCTTGTGCCTTCAACAGAGAAAACAACAGCAAAAGAGGAGGACAAAATTTCACATGGTTTATTCACCTTGGGGACTGAAATACGTTCAAACTCCAAAAATGCATCAACACTAAAAATAATTAAACGTTCAGGTTTTATATGCATGCTGAGCACTAAAAGCAGTGACCTGGACCAGTGAAATATAAAATGTCAAAGTACCACTGTGACACACAACACAACTTTCCCATTACTGAGCCTCCCTGTGGAGACCCTCTACATCTCCGCCTCATTGCGTCCGTGTGAGCGCCGGGGGCCTGGGGTGGCAGCTCGGTGCACGGCAGAACATTGATCCTCCCAAGCCTTGCTGGAGTGATTCTAGCCGGAGGCGTAATGATGTGGTTGGCTAGGGTCGGGGTTCAGGCACGTGGTGCTGAGGACCAAGCGGCGCCCCTCTCATCTGACTGCTGAGTCATGACTCTTGATCCTCTCCCAGGGGCATCGCTACAAATCCATGTCTTTACAGACCTGGGCGATGATGGAGAGAAAAATGACATAAAGGGTTTCAGTTACACAGGGCCATGGTGCACTTATATGAAGGCGCCAGTCCATATGATATATTGAAGAAATCCCTGACCTCGGCGCAGATACATAGAGCTGGTTGAGCTGGCTTCCCATAATTCAGCTCAAGTTTTAATGAGGGGCGAACTTTCTTTCCTCCAAAATTTACATGGGCGTCATGTTCTGGCCAGGGGTGGTTAACAGTCTGACACGATGCTCTTACTGAGTAGACCTGGTCGTGGCTCAGCTAACAGCAGGATGCTCACGCTGACAACAGAAGACCTCGTGGAGTCTGAGTAAACTCCCCACGCTGCTGTGGTCCTGTGACTGGCAGAGGTAACCCAACTTTTTCCGTCAGGACAGGTTCAGTGAGTTGGTTCCCTCGGGTTTGGCTCCAGCCTTGGACAAGCGCAGATGTTCGCCTGACACAGAATGAAGGGAAAGAGGAAGCAGGCTTGTTACACCTCTTTAGGTTTTAAATTGCCTGAGCACGATAGCATGCCCCGGAGGAGCGGAGGGTAATAGGCTCTGTCATACGCAGCCAACTCCATTAAAGCACGGACTCTTTGCCAGGCATTGGCCATTAAGTGCAGGTGCTGAGTGTAATTGTCATTTACTGACGATGAATCCATCTGGAACAGCATGGAGAGCACTCTCTTCCTTTCTCAAATTTGCAGATTAGGGAAGGCCTCCGTGGCGAGAGGAGCTAGGCCTAGTGGCCTTAACCATTCAAGCCCTGGAAGGAAAAGCTTTTCTTTTACACAGACTGGCCATTTAAAGAATATCTTTAAACAATAAACCTGTGGGAAAGTCCAATCTCAGGATGCAAAACTCATGGGTGTGACATACAACAGGGGAGTGGGGGGGTGGGGGGGTGGGTTTGCACAGGCAAACACTTCAGTCTGACGCTCATTTATAATTCACATGCTCTCCAGAAGTGTGTGCTGTTATGCAGGCAAGCAAAAGCTGATCCTTCTGACCCAGGCCCTCTGCTGACATTATTCTCCATTACAGATCCTCAGGAATGCATGGGAGATTGCTGCATAGAGTGCTTGATGAGGCTTCAGTGCATTTTACTTTGCTGGGTTCTAGATAGGAGAATTATGGTGATTACATGGATCGTGGCAGGCTCTAACGTATCTTCCTTACTTGATTCCACTGCATTTTATCATATTTAAGGCTGATGAATCTTAGTGGCGGTAAACTGGTTCAGAAGAAGCTTGCTACAGTTGGACGGATGTGCGTAAACGGAACAGATTTGTGTACATATTGTGATCAGTCCCCCAGGTCACATTAGCCTCCTGACCTAGCTCTAGTCCTCCGTCCCAAGGGCCCCTGCTTCAGTCTCAGCAAAAACAGCATACAGCTGCTGCAGGGCGACAGACTTCCCCCCAGCTCTAATCTCATCCCATCCGACACTAAGATGTGCTCCCGCACGGACGAGTGGGTGCAGGAATAATTAAATAAATAAAACACACAGTACTGTTTTCACCTTAAACAAGGATTTGGACAATTGCAATGATAGTTCATTCCAAAAAATGGAATGAAAAATATGCTTCCTTCTTCCAATAACTTGCAATAACCACAATCGAAAGCTTCCAGTAGTTTAGTCTCTCACGAGGCACGGAGGCCCACTTGTCTATGCAGAACTCCGTCAGCTCGATGGACTTTACCTAGAACATTCAAAAACTTTACATTTCTCGTTCTTCAAACATTCTGATGTAGACTTGCTTGTGTCTCAGATCACTGTCTTGCTGCATGACGCAGTTGTGCTTCATCTTCAGCTCATGGATGGATAGCTTCTCTATCATGAATCACATTTTTTTCCCATTGTCTTTCCGATGGTGTAGTCATGAAGACTGACTGTAACCAAGCGAAGAAAGGCCTGCAGATCCCTGGATGTTGTTCTAGGGTTCTTTGTGACCTCCCGGAGGATGTTACACCTTGTTCTTAGAGAGGTTTTGACGAGGTTTACGGCTTAATATTGAATGTGATGGCGGAGAGCCTTAGAAATGACTTTGTCACAAGTGCCATGATATGCCTCTGTAACCTGTGTGCTGATACCTTCCCTCTGATGGTAGGGGCCAAAGTTAGTCATATTTATATTGGGCTGGGTTGGCCAAAATTGGCTTGATTGTTAACCAACATACTTAGCTGACCCTAATTATCCCTTTATTTGGATTTAGTTTACTAGGCAGAGTGGGAGGAGGGAAATAATTTTTTCACACCTTAAGACTGCATATATAATCGTGCACACCCATCAGAAGAAGTACCACCCTTTGGAGACTCCCTCGATATACTACTAAAAAAACACAAAAATATCTGACCAATTCAACGTAAAATTTGAAAATTAAACAGGGACAGATCCCTTTTTTCATCAACAGAGGGCAGCACCGTGTAAATAATGAATTGCAGTACCTGAAGGACACCCATCCGCATGTATGTCTTTATGTACGTAAAGAGCCAGGGTGAGGACACCGAGGTATTGCGAAAAATGTTGTCCCTCCTGGTTGCAGAGACCTCACGGGTGATGTTAGAATAATTTACAATGCGTTTTAGTCTCAGTTCAGCTTTCATCATGTCTTATCGAGTTACTAAATGTGAGAGTAATAAAATACACTTTGTCTGAATATATAATCAAGACCAGGAATTTTCCTGTTCATCCTAACGATTACATTGAATCAGAGGTCCAAAGCCTATAGCCCATGAAGCACAAAGACATTGTGATTTTGAACAGAAAATGTCAATAAAATAAAAGCTAAATTAAGAATGTCAAAAAGTCACGTGCCAATCCCAAAGGTCACAAAGAACAGCATGTTGGCCAGATTATATAGAATTATGTTGTTTGAATGACATTAGCGATAAAAGTTAACAGACAAGCTTTCTGACTGTAAAGACTGGATCATAAAAGACTGCACAACGACTGATGCTAAACGCTTTAGATCTCATTTTAACAAACGAGCAGGCATAAATCAGAGTACATTTAGGTAATCTGAGAACATGTTTCAATGAGACCAATTTAATTTGATCCTGTAACAGTGAAATGTTTTATTAATGAGTTTCCCATGTACACATCCTGCTTTTAGGCGATTAGTCATGTGAAACTTGCTTATGGCAGGACACTGTGTGGGAGACAGTGAGAGGATAAGAGGCAGCCCATGATAAATCACTTATGATTCTACTGCAGAATCTCCACGGGCCACGAGATTCAGACCTGTGGATTCCAGCCCATAAGGCTCAGTCTGCACTCAGGCTTGCACCTTTACCCACCAGGCCACTTGGGACACCTAAAAGTGTCATTTCAACCACAATGTCGCATTGGCAAAATTGTCACGAATCCCCTTTCCAGTCAAGCTTTTGGTTGGTTGGGAGGCAGACAATGTAACTGGGAAAGCAGCCTCAGTGCATTCATAAATCATGACCACAGTGTTCCTGTGCCGTGCTCTGGCTCGGTCACGAACAGCGACTGGATGACGTCTATTAGTCTCAGTGGCTGAGGCAGACTTTATTGGACGGCTCATTGCATCCCCTCCAGGCAAGGGCAGGCGACGGCTTGAAGAAATAAGAGAAACCGAGAGGGGGGATAGTTTATGTCCCACATCAGAATGGTGGGGCATTGCTTTCTCAGCGTGAGCAGAATGCGCAATGCTGCTATTTACTCTGGCAGTAAGGTTGGCAATAGCATTTTCTAATAACGCATCTAGACTTGAGGTCAAGACAAAGAGCAACGTTCTGCAGATGTCCCAGAATGTAGGAGATTACCGTAGCCCACCCCCAGCATTAATTTCCCTTGTTGCACTTCATGAATACCAAGTAGCCAAGGAGCCCAAATAGCATTCCAACACATGTGTTTGACCAGATCCACCAGACAACAGCTCATGACCAAAGCAGGATGACTTTTTCCCCAGTCTTGGGTAATGAGCCTTTTCTAGAGCATCTAAACCATTGGTTTGGGTGTAATCCAAAGCTAGGTGTAGTTAACGTCAAATGAAGGATACTGCATTTTTGTTCCAGTCAACAGTTTTGTTAGATGCGTTGTACCAAGACAAAGGCTATCTACGATCACTTCTTTTTAAATGGGTGCAGACTGGACCGTTCTGCAGAACAGTGTTATAGGTAGAGCAAGCCTTTCACCCAGGGCAATAGTACACCTGTTGCCCACGCACAGCAGAGAATAGATTGGAAGACCTTTAATAAAAGTTAGGAGGGAACAGTGAATACATGGTTGCATGTATGAGTGCCTTCGGTTACATGATCCATCCATCTATTATTAATAGATGTTAATATATTTTAGAAGGCACTCCCACTTATATCAATTCAAAAGATGTTCTTATATAAAGGATGATTTTGCTGGCTTCAGTCAGAGAAAATGAACAAAACTACATGCTGAAATTGTGCAAGGCATCTGCAGAGTTCCATGACTTTTGCCTTAATTGACTTTGTAAATAAATCTCCTGCTTTGGAATAGTATCAGGTGCACATGGCCCATTATGTACCACAAAGGTCCACACACCGTAGTCAGCAACGATGACGAATATAGATGGAGTAATGCTAAATAGCCCTGGTACAGAAGCCAGCCCTAGCACGTGCAGCTCCCCCACTATGAGCGTGTGCTGTGTTATATAATGCAGCAGGGACTGGGAAGACCAGGATGGAGATGAGATACTTGTGTTGCTGTGACTGCAAGGCCACTGTCTGTGCTGAACTGTGTCTCAGCTGGCAGGGGAGAACAACCTCCTGGAAAAAAACAGTCTAAGAGGTATTACATCAATGCCTGCCATGCAGCTTGCAAATCAGTGTGACACGTCCAATCAAACGTGAGGCAGTAGAACCGCATGGGAGAATACAGCAGAGCAAATTAACTTAGCAGTGCACTACATATTTGTGGCTCATCACCACAAATCACGTCGCCACACACGAGGAGGATGAAGAAGCACAGTCCTACTTGCCATCAAGTCTCTTTTCCACTCCGCAGGCCATACAGCCCACACGAGGGGTCCAGCAGCGATTGGAAGAAAGGCAGGTCCCAATCTACGCGATTGGAAGCCTGCGGGTGCCCCAGGAAGCCGATAAGAGATAAGAGAGCTGAGAGACATCCAACCAATTTCCCCACCCCAGCCCGGACAGCACTGTTCACAATTGTGCGGACTGATGCACAATTGACACAATTGATGCTCTCCTGGTTATGATTGGCAAATGACCTGAGCTGGATTCTAATGGGTGAACTCCAGCTCATATGGTTCAGTCTGTGCTCAGGTGAATGGCTTTACAGACCAAGCCCCTCGGGAGGCTCAGCGGAGCACATATTTAATGCCATCTACAGTCATGCAGCTTTTGAATAACGCCTCCTCATCATTATCATCCTTATTGTTGATCATAACTAGTTTGGCTTTGGTCAGGACAGTCATTTTGCAGAGAACAATGCACGGCACACTGTGGCAGTGCCCTTCCTCGCATTGGTATTGATGCTTCTGGACCCCTGGGCAGCATTTAACAAGCTGTTTTTTTTAACTGCATTTTAACGCTGCTTAGCCCCAAGTAAAACAGAAACATCAGATATTCTGATATCGTATGTAACATCAGCTTCACCCTCAAACCACAGCAAAGTTTGCGATTCTCGTAGATTTTCTAAGCTGTGACGTTGAACGAACACAAAGAATCTGGGGGGAAAAAATGCAAAAAAGAAACTGGCTGTGTTTTAAACTGAAACAAATCTTTTCAGCAGTAGTCAAACGAGCTCCAGATACCCATGGAAGTTTCCTGTTGCAATACATCTCCCAGTTGACATTCACATAGAGGAAGACGGTGGCAAAGCCATTGCACTGCATGGGGATGCTGCCAGTGTTGTGGTTAAGCACAGCTGGAACCCTGCAGGAAACAAAGCGTAATACATCTGGACTGCTGTCAGACCAGTTTCCCATTTGGGGGAGGGTTCTGGGCTAAGAGAGAGAGAGAAAGAAAGAGAGAGAGAGAGAGAGAGAGAGAGAGAGAGAGAGAGAGAGAGAGAGAGAGAGAGAGCGAGCGAGAGAGAGAGACCCTGCTTTAGAGCAGCCGAGACACAAATAACTAGAGCAAGAAAAAGCACAATCCATTCTCTAAATAGATTTACTTTTTGATAGTAACATTCAAATGCAGTTCTCTAAAAAGCATATAGGCCAGAAAATAAAGATCTAATGGAACATATACAGAGGGGTGACAAATTAAAGGGAAAAACCTACAGTTAGGGGGTCTGGAGGCTCTGTTAAGCTGTGGGGGGCATTTTATTGGCATGGTTTGGGTCCCCTCAGAGGGAAGGGTCACTGCAAATCATTACAAAGCTATTCTGAGTGATCAACTTTACCCTATGGTGAAAAATTCACCCACCCACAGGCCACTGAATGGTTTGATGAGAGTGAAAGTGATGTGAACCATGTGCTTTGGCAGTCACCAGATCTAAAACCAATTGAACACATGGGAGATTTTGGACAGTGCTCTCCACCAAATGATGGAATATATTTTGGATGGTGTTACATCCCTCCAGGAAGTTCCAGAGACTGGTAGAATCATTGCCAAACTGCAATGAAGCAGTTCTGGCCGCTTATGGTGGCCCAACACCTCACTGAGAGACATTTTGAGATTTCCTTTAATTTATCATCCTTCGGTGTATCCAGTCTTGACGCACATCTAGAATTTCAAGAATGAAAATTCCCATATAGGCTGATTTAATAATGATTACTGTTCGTCCCCAGTCATTTATATATATATATACCACCTTTATTTCTGTACTTCCTGCACCATGCAATCAAATTTAACTCAAAAACTTCATTATGTTGATTTACAGATCAAGAAGAAAAAAAAACTATATAACAAGATATAATCAAGATATAACAAAACTGCGTGAGAATGAATCAGATGTGACTATTACATTGCAGGATAGAAGGAACATAGGTTTGTCAAACATGTTGTAAATCTAAATGTCATTAAAAGAGGAAAATATAAACACAAAATTAACAAATAAAACACAATTCCACTTTTTAAATGCCTAACAAATATTTTCACTTGAGGGTTAACATTGATCTGTTTAATCTCATGTAGCCATGTGACCTAATCACCTTTTCTCAGGACGCAGTCTGCTATCCTGGTATCTGCTGAGAGGAGCTTGCCTCTTTTAGTTCTTTGGCTGTCACTGCTTGGAGATGACCTTCTAGGGTAAGGGTGGATAAGCTTGGCTCCTCCTTTGCTTGGCTCCACCACAGAGCGATTGCAATTTGTGTTCTCCCACCAGTCAGAGCATTCCTGTGGGGTTTCTCCTTGTCGTCGAGGAGTCATAACCATGTCAGCGGTTAAAATGGCGAAGAAAACTTCCCTAATTTTTTTACCGCTCTGCAGGCTTTTATACACATGTCCATGGTTTCTGCAACATAAGGGAAAGATAAGATTCTCCCAATACAATAGGAGATAAAGGATGTAATTGTCCATGAGAGCGTGGCTGGGCTGTGCATATCCAACATCACACTCATTTAATATCATTAAGGCAGAGCTTTATAATTGACAAACCTTTTAGCAGATTTTTTTTACTGGCTGGGTTAGGGTGGTTAAAGTAACCAGTTACTTGTGTGATAGGGATAGGGTTATAGTGGTTAAAGTAACCA
>JAOVYW010000861.1:0-31804 GCA_025775045.1 Hiodon tergisus | reverse complement strand
GTGTGATAGGGATAGGGTTATAGTGGTTAAAGTAACCAGTTACTTGTGTGATAGGGATAGGGTTATAGTGGTTAAAGTAACCAATTACTCGTGTGATAGACGAAGAGGCTGCAGAGATTCACTCTGAGTTACCCTTGGTGGGGAGAATTTGTATTTAGGCTTGTGGTGGTTCTGCCAGTTTGAAACATTACGTTTTGCAGGTGGATTTAAACCACAGATGCATTCAGTTGAGCAGACTGATTGCAGGGTCTATTGGATAGTTGACGTAATCTGATAGCAAGTATAAATAAGAAATGGGGAGGGGAGTACGGCGACCTTGACAGCCTTGATGCAGGAGGTCACCTTTTGAGATGTCTAAATCATTACACTATTATCAGAAGCCTGTGAAATTAGTTTGGGTCTGGTCGTGGTGAGAGTCTGTGGCGCTTCCAGAATGAGCAATTTCCAACAAACCACACCCCGGCAAGTACGATAACAGTACCAGGGCAAATTCTACAAATTGTGGCTTGTTGAAACTAAGTTTGTATTCTTGTTCATTTTCAATAGGCAGAACATTCCCCAGGCTGGGGTAGTCTCCTGTCTGCTTCCTGGCCGCTTACAGGCTTCCTTGCCGTGGAGAGCGACATGCCTCTATTCCAATTAGTTCTGACCCTTGTGTGTACTGTTTAGCTTGCACCAGATATGGGTCGCTTGAAGGCGACTGGATTGAAGGAGATTAGTAATACTTACCCACCTTCCCTCTGTCTGGTCGCAGGATCTTGCTTTGTTTAACTATTGATTATTAACTATATTCACTTACTACAACTGATCACCTGCTTCTGCTTGCCTATAGATGTCAATATGCACATAGGCTCAGCAAAGTAAAGCTGTATTTGAATGTTTGCACTGACGAATTAAAGAAGGCTGAGATATTTACTTTGCACAGAGCAGATTTTGGTCTTTTCAACAGAGTGCAGACTAGAACATCCTCTGTATAAATATTTTATGTACATGGGGTAATACATTAAACATTTTTAAGCGCTGCACTTTTCGAACCTGCCAGCTTACGTCATGCAGACATCATTGCATGTTCATTCTTACATGTTTGAAAAGGGCAGTGCTCTTTGTTGGTTAAAAGTGAGAGGGGTACTTCAGTCACGCACCTCATCAGCCCGTGCCTGTATCGGCCTGAGTCTGGTGTCTTTCTGTGGCAAATATACGGCTGTTTATTACCCTGTTCATAATGTATAACAGGTTTTTAGATTTGTATTAACTGCTTTCATACCAATAAACCTGATTCTGTTTCAGTTTCTGTCTCTACATAAACCACCACTGTAAATATACAGGGCCTGATGGAAAATGTGTTTTCCTCAACACAAATCCCTATCACAGGGTTGGTTTGCTTCCCACTATGACCTAGTTCTCTCGGTCAATCAAAATTTCTTGTTATGTGAACTGGGCGATGATTTCACTTAATAGATTTTTTAAGGGAGCAATGACCGTAAAGCTGTTTGATCTAATACCCGCCTGATAAACGACTTTCAGGATCACATCAGGATTGCTCAGTCGGAGCAAGCCCGAGAATGGGATTTTCTTCCTATGGAAATCATTTTGGTTCACGGCTCCCGGTGAAATGTTTTATAGCCCCGGAATAATATACACAATATGCATGATTTTTTACAGAGCAATAAAATATAGTATCCAAATATAACCAATAAAGGGATTTTTTACACATACTTATTTAATATTTTTGCTTGTTACAGATTAATAAACCCTCTGATGGTATTTCTTAGAACACAGTCAAGCTACCAGAACATGGGTTCAACTGCGATTGGAGGAGAGACTAGTCGTCCATCCTCACCTTCCTTTTGCGTACGGGGCCTGTTATGTGTGGAATAAATTAACTTGTGGAATGATTTACAATTTGTCTGTACAGTTGATGAAGAGTTTGATGTTCTTCAGAAGCCTAATTTTACTAAGTTAACTTAAAGATTACAGACCCAATACCCTGAATAGCTCTTCAAAGCACGGTTCCTCAATTCTAGGCAGAAATTCTGGGCAGTCGATTCAGACCTTTGACAGCAGTCCTGCATTCATAATACACACACATTCTCAATACAATTAATAAGAACTTCTTTGAAGAGAATCTACCTAGCACAAACTGTCTGCGCTCTCAACTGAGCCCTCAAATTTGAAGATTAGAAGCGTTTAATCTCTTGCTCCATATGTTTTCTAAAAAAAAAGTTATATTTTCAAGGATGGTGGCATAGACGATATTTTCCCTGGGACACGTCCTCGACAGAGTGGGATAATCTCTGAGATACGTGATCACCAGCTCCAGCAATAAATCATAAGAAATGACCTCAAACTCATGACCTCATGCACTCTTAAAGGGTCACTCTGAGAAGGAATGTGAAGCAGAGGGATGTGGTCTAGTGGGACTACTTTGCTTCCATGGAACCAAGTGATTAAACAAACTCTGCTATGTCCATGAAGTAAACAAGCCTCCTCCATGATCTAAGATTAGCCTGTGTACCAGTAATGACCATCCTCTGCAGTCAGTTTGGAAAGGCCAGTATCCTTTTATTGTGCTTCCCTGGGTTCAAATGTAATCAAAACCCTAACCAACACAATGTACACACAAACAGACAGGTTTGGGAATTGCTCAGTTTGATGTCAGTCTCTCTGGGCTCCGTCATTTCCACAGTGCAATGTCAGCCACGACCCACCTTTTTTCTTGGTTCACAGTATTTTCTCCCCTATTTAGAATGACCAATTGTGCTAATGCATCTTGGCTCTTTGGTACGAATGCGGCCACCACACGGAGAGGGTTAGGAAGTATGACAACTCTACTCAATCCCAGCAGCCATTGAGCCATCCGTCTCTTTTGATAGCAACTGAATACATTTGAACAATTCTCTCTCTCTTTTTTTAATTACCGGAGAAAATAGCAATGATCCCATCCGTTGTAATGGAGAGAGCCCCCCACCCCCTTTACAGATAATGAGATAATGGCTGGAAAATTGAGATCCAAATGTTCTAATTTGTTTTAAACCATTTACTACGCTAGTCGTCTGTTGTTGATCAGGACTGCAAAGACAAAGTACAAGGGATAAAAGTTAAACCGGCGAGACTAAAGTTGTATGTAGCGTTAGCAGAGGCATTGAATTCAACCTGCGTGAAGTTGAAGTTGCAGCGTCTAATTCAATTACCACAACCGTGTACAGCATTGTCTGACTGTTTAATGTTCACAGTGTATGGAATGCTGATACGCCAGTTACATAGATGGACAGTAAAAGAAAAGAAAATAACTTGCTGTGCTTCAATAAGGGCATCTCCGGCAGCAGGGTGTCTGCGAGGTTCATTGTGTTTCGCACTTTACTGTCCGTCGGGCATTGAAATACGGTGGGAATAGAGGGGAAAGGAGCAACCAAAGTCATTCATTTGTTATTTATGAATCCTTTATCAGGGTTTCCTCTCACGAGTGAAGTGTGATGGATACTTATAAAGGCTATTACTGATACATTATAAAACTTGCTCATTATTGAATACAATTCGTTTTTTTTTTTTAATGTTTTCAATAGTTTGTTCCATGATGGCTAACATAATAAAATAAGACTCGGCTTCTTTTAGACCAGGGAAAGAGGAGTGTGAGTGATGAATAAATAATTGGTTTATGTACACTCAGTGAGCAGTTTATTAGCTACACTCATCTAGTACAGCAAAGCTAACAAGACAGAGAGCCCACCGCTGCCTGATAACATCAATGAGCACTTCCTGTGCAAACTCATGAGGCTACGTGTGTGCCCAGAAGCTGCTTCATAAAGTCGATTAGTCTCACAGTGCATATGTGCCAACAGACAAAGCACAAGCAGACAACTACAAAAAAAGGTCAAGGTGGCTCGACATGAGATCACACCTGAACTCTTATTGGCACCTACAGACATTAACCCGATGATACAGATTTGCATGTGTATCCAACCCGAGGAGAGTGCAATAAAGGACACAGGAAGTGGTGATCCTGGAGCAACTTCGGTGCACAAAGCTACAGGTGTGGATTGGGGTACATGGTCCCAAGACGGCGGAGGAAGCAGCACGGCTTGCAGACGTGTTCATCTTGGCAGGGAAGTTGAGCCGAATCTTCTGCAGAGAAGCCCAGCCAGCAGCCACCAACCGCGATTCTGTCAGGGAAGGTCTATGGTCTTGCCATTTCATACATCAGTAAAGTTCGTACATGCAGCAACCAGTCAGAGAGGCCTAACAAGGGATCGGTCGGGTTTTATGCCTTTGGGGGTTTGTCCAGCAAGGAAAAACAAGCGAACACTCACAGAAAGTGGCACCATAAATAGTAAACAGGCCAGCAAGAGACAGTAGGAGCTTTCAGACTTCCCTGCATTAAAGTGTGATGTATTGGGACCAGTGCACCATCTTGGGAAACCCAAGATCCTTGTACATATAGCCAATAGGTCCATATAGCCTACCTTGTATTTTGACGTGGCAGAGTTTTGTGTGGTGTTTCAGATAACATCACGCACCTTTAGAATCTCCACCAATCACCGTAACATGATGGGCCTGCTGAAAGAATTCTTAGAAAGTCCAGCAGAGGACGGATGGAACGCTGCGGCCTAAGTAGTGAAGATGAGGGAGAGATTAGAAGAGACAGGCCTCGCCCAGGAGCACATGAGAAGAACATAACAGACCCACGTGGCATTGCAGGACCGCAAACAAGCGTGCCGTGCAGGGCTAGAGGATGAAACAGTGCTAAACTTCCTCTCAGGATCTGAACATGACATATTCACAAACAGCAGAGAGTAAAATGCCTTTGCACCTACCTTTTCTTGATCTTTCAGAGACTTCCAATTGCATTATACTCTAAACCAACTTAAATGCTCTCAAGTTGTAGACTGTTGTTAGGGGCCATTTGAATAGGCATATTCAATAACAATCTTCAAAAATAATCTTGTCTGCAACCGTCGATCTGGTCGTCTGCACAGTGGGAGCTCGGTCTCTCCAGGGTGTTTTCTGACAGAATCAATCATTTCAAGGGCAAGTCATCAATCTTTTTTGACGCAGATAAATTTTAACTGATTTTTTCCAAAGGGGGCACCATTAAGTAGACTGGAAAATAACCAGTAAAACAAGCATAATTAACATTCGTTATTAATTGAACAAGAGTCATGCCGACAATTATTAAGATATAACAGAAGTTTGTTTGCATTTTGTAGAGGACCATTTATATGTAGAAAAGTAAGCAAAATGTCTGATAAATACGGTTGTAGTTAATTTAATGACACTGACTTATTCCCATGTTAAATGTTTCCATATAAAACATGGTTGTGCCACAAAAAACTATTAATTAAGCATATACTCACAATACTACACAAATACTTGAATTACCATCACAAAGGCCTTTATTACA
The DNA here is from genome assembly GCA_025775045.1 of Hiodon tergisus. Taxonomy (NCBI): domain Eukaryota; kingdom Metazoa; phylum Chordata; class Actinopteri; order Hiodontiformes; family Hiodontidae; genus Hiodon; species Hiodon tergisus. The sequence continues at coordinate 26,406 of JAOVYW010000861.1, read as the reverse complement.
GTAGTCTTAATAAAATATAGGCTACATAACTCACCATAAAAATAACTGACATGTAATTTGGCTGTGCATGCGGACAGCAGAAACACTGTGTAACATTCAGATGAGACAAACAAGACTAGGACATTAGCATACTCTCTAAGAAAGGTTTTGCATAGATAAAAAATATTCACACCACAATTCCACACAATATAACTTTCACTCTACAAATTCGTAAAATAAAACTATACCAGATGCACTGGATTGCACAGACAGTACCTTGGTTAATAGCTATTCACAGAAAAGTGTCAAGAAAAGTGTCGACAGACTGACTTCCCCCACATCACTTCCATGACTGCTCCTATGGTGCACAGTGCACGAATACTGCAGCCTGCATGTGCATCCATCTGCAGATACAATCAAGACTTTTTCTATACACAAGTCAGAGATAGGTCAAAGTGCTGGTTTGATGGGACTGGCATGCTCCTTTTTCACATATTGTCGACACACACCAGTGACGACTGAAGGCCTAATGACTTCCTAAAAGCACGAGTCAGGAACAGTGGACATCACCCACTGGCTCACCCAGACATTATTTCTATAGTAATTAATTCCACTGCTCTGTGGTGTTTTATACAGGAAACATCAATGTATGACTGTCCTTAAATCTATATATCAAGTGACATTGAATTTATAAATGCAGTGAGACATGTTGAACTGAAAAATCAGGCAGTACTGGCAGAAAACAGATAATCCTTTTATACGCCAAATTACATTGTATGAGAATGTCTATCAATAATAAAATATCTCACTTCGGTTTTCAATGAATACAATATATTTTACAGACCATCGGTAAGCATTCACATGAAAGAACTGCAGTGCTGCAAGTTATGACTAGTGAAACTAAACATCTTTAATGATTAAAAGCCACATTAACTGAGATGATATTCCTTGTGCCCCTTGCTGGACTGACTTCAATATAAAATCAGACTAGGACCAACAGTTTTCAGTTCAAAAATCAAGTTTCTCTGTTTAAAGTCTAGTAGTGGCCGCTATTACTTCAATACAGGGTTTTATTTTTGCTCCAGCACAGTATATCCATTAGCTAGGCATCTTATTGGAACACTTTTGTCTATTTGGCCTTTATATCAAGTATTTTATGCAGAAGAAATTCTTTTATGCAGAAAAAATTATTTTCTGCGAGTCATCCTCTTTAACGTACATTACATAAACAGACGACTAGCTTTACAAGGTCATGCTTACATAAAAATCTAATATAAAAAACAGAAACGAGAAACCCATTCAATTGTAAATTTTTTTAGAGCTAAGGTTTATACTCTAAACAAAGCATTTACCACCATCTGAATAGCTATGCGTGCCTCTTTAGGTCAGTTTGGCTCAAATAAAATCTAATACAACTTTTTTTCTCTCAATATTTATGACTCAAGAAAACATGCACATAATTTTTGAATGCATATGAGCAACCTCCAGAAGGCAAATAAGTAATTGACCTTACACGTGAGTGATGATATCCTGAATTGGCGACAGCCTCGTCTGAGTGCAAACGTTATGAGCCAAGTCAAAAATAACGTAAAAACAACAGATTACATATTTGCTACTTGCACAGTTGAATATTTAATTTTCAGCGATCATATCTTCACCAAAAACCAACTGCCTTGTTAGGCATATATGTTAACATATGTAACTCATGTGAATAAAATCTGAACTCTGACAGAACCCATCAATGTTTTAAAAGGAACACAAATAAACGAGCACTGGCCTTCAGACCACCTGCATACTGACGTCAAACCTGAAAAAACAACAACAATACGAATGGAAACTGTGACGTCCTTTGTGCTGAGCTAAATCCATCAACAATTGGAACCGAATTAACTTCTGTTCCCAGTCATCTGAATAAGGCGTAGAATCAAGTGAAACCGCATTGTCCAAGAACAGAAAAGAGTCTGGGATGAAAGCACGGAAATCTTGACAACACTATTCAATGTCTCCTACACAGCTATGTTCTTCTCAATATGGAATTCTTAACTGAGGCCAACACTTCATACATTTCTTTGTTTCACTTCAGTTTGTAATCCACAACTGTATGTGGATCCACAACCACTTGGCCAATGAGAAAGCTCAGGTGATTTCTCCAACCCACCCATCTACCAATCATTCGCATTTTACACACTGCAGCCTCCTAAGAGGAAGTGACAATGGGAAGATAGTCACGTACCTCACTGAGAGCATGACTGGGAGGTAACTGTAGCTCAAAAAAAAAAATCCCTGTTGACTCAAGCCCACCCTACCCTTAGCCACTCTGTGCCAATTGTGCCTGCTCTGCACTCCCAGCCACTGTTGCAAAATGACATTATCAAGATTTGAACATGAGACTCTGAACCATAGGTCTCAGCCAGCACTTGGGAGTCTCATGACAAGCTTTTGAAGTAAACAGAAATTCCTCTCTATCGTTTCACATTTAAAACACAGGACCAAACAAAGGGACAACCATGTACAAATACGGACATAATCACATTTTGATAAGAGTGAGTGGATTCCTTTCAGAAAAGGAATCCAGAATTCCATAACGAACAATTAAAATGGAAACATTTTTCTCAATGATGCACTTATACTGACATAACATCAATATGTGTTAAATATGGTAAATAGTAAATATATACTAATTTGATCTGATATTTAATAAAAATAAGTTTTATTTTATAGAAGTAGGTATAACTTTATATCATTTTCAACCCCATCATTGCTTGAAGGTTATGGGCTCATACTACAAATGTCTGATTTGTTTTAGGAATTTAAGGAAATTCAATACCAAACACCAAAATCTGGAATATCTTCCAGTTAAATCTAACATAGTCAAGAAATACAACTGCACAGTGGACAACTTTCTCTGGAGTTATTTCGATATTGGTGGTGTTAGCAGTTCAAGTTGGAACCAAAACACAAAACATCCAGATACTACGTCCTAATGTTGATTAAGAAGTATCTAGAAAATAAAAAAATAAAAAATTGGATAACGCAAGGGAGAGAAGCAGAAGACGAGAATTTTTGGAATCGAGAAGGATGAATGAATACGCAAGTCTTTTGGCAGTTGACTCATTTTAAAAAGCCTACTGATGTCTGGAACTGGAACCTGTATTGTTGAATTACACATGAACACCGTCTTTCCCAAAGAAAGAGCAAGGTTAAATGCATAACCCTGATGAGGTAATTTATTATACATATTTTTCACATACTAAAAAATGTCCCAACACGACGTCGTCTAACTCTCTCCACCTGAGGGGATCTTGCAATGTTATATTTTAACTGCAGAGCAAAGTCACGACAATAGCAAGAACAAAATGTATCCTAATAAGGGAACGCCAAAGGCTAAAACTAATCAAAATTAGTTTTATTTAATAATTCAGATTCCTCATTATATGTCTACATTGTACGAGGGGAGAGGCGCACAAAAATAGTATCCAATATCCTGGCAATCAACAATGCGCATCCTATATGAAGTGAATCCAGCCGTTCTCCCATTCTCTAGGAGGAGATATTTTAAATCTGTGACGTCGCACTTTGTAGTTATTACCATTATTGTTGTCCCAAAACTCATCACCACCGACACAGTACTTGATTGCAAATTGCAAGGTACCTCCACTCTCAAGAAATGTCGAAGTGATGATTTTGAAGGAGAATTTGTCTGTTAACCCGTCGCTCGAGTGTGGGACGTATGACGCTTGAACATCAAAAAACGTTACCCAGTTATTCAACGTGTACCTTAAAAAGACACTCTTCTCAAAAGCCAGATTTAGTACCCGAACGAACCCCGACAAGCTAAATTCGTCCGTTTCAACGGATTCCAACGAAACCTTAACGTCAAGCACTTTCTCCAAGAACCCTGGTATCTGAACAGGATTAATGAACTGAGTTTCCATGAACATAGATTGCGTAGGAACTCTGGGAAATTTGTCGAAGTTGTTCAAGTGTATAGGGGTTCCTCTTTTGAATTTGTCAAGCACGCGTTGAGGAATATCTGGCATGTCTGCATCACAAAAGTGTTTCACTGAAGTAAGCTCCAAACCCAAGGAATCCGCGAATCTGACCTTTTTCTGGCTAGACGGGCTCCGACTCCTTGCGATTTCTAATTTGGCTCTTTCTGTCGGAGTCGGCAGGGATTTACATCTTCTTCGCAAGGTTGGACTTTGGGGGGGTTTCAAAAAACATTCTCTGCCTCTCGGTCTCTCGTCTACTACGTGGTTTTCAAGTGATTCACAGGGACCATCACCGTCTTCTTCTCCGTCTTCTTTTCTCTGGTTTGCCGCTGCTAAACTTCCGAATAGCCCAGCCATACAGCTGTAATTCCTTGGCATGCAATTTTTGGGAGGCAGCATGACCACAACAGAATGCAAAGATTCGTTTTCCATAGAATGAAATGGTATATACAATTTACCTAGTCGTTGTCAGATGGGTTTGAACTGAAAGCCGTCAGGTGTTTGAATAAAATCATGAGAATGGTGGAGACTGTAGCCGTGTCTGTGACACTGCGGATTTCTGAGCCAATCTTAGCAGAGCTGAGGCAAGTACAGCTGACGCATCACAAATGATACAGAGGGTACTCCCCTTCTACTCGCAGCAGATGTTGTATTTTCGGGTACCCTCACTGCTGAAATATGGAATTCCCTGATTATGACATTTTATTTTAGGGGCCGGAATGAATTTGGATTTTCTTTTAAATGCAACCTACTGTTGCACCTCACATTTGAACCAACTACGTGCGACGTGCCGAGAGGCTCGTCTCCATCTTGGCGAAATGCCAGGCAATCAGTTTCATGAGAATGATCTGTATTTAGATGATTAAGATTTAAACTAACACACTAGATTGAATCATACAATCCTGAGCATACTTTTCCCCAGTTTGGGAGCTAAAGGGGATTTTTATGAGAGTAAAACCTAAAATAATTTGTTATATCTAGACATTTGTTATATGTTTTCTTAAAATTGTAATCTCTCAGACTTTTTTTTTTTTGGTATCGAAAGTATAATATTCGAGTTGCCAAAAGCATCTCTGTGGGAAATAATCTCAATTAAGATGGGTACAATTGGATGACACAGAATAGGATATAATTATCGGAAATAACGGAAATAAACTTTCATCAAAACCAAACACTAAATACTACCCTGACACTACAGCCCAACGCTTACTGTGTGAAGACGCTTTTACGAACCAATCAAATCTTCTATTAAATAATAGACAGCATTCTTTTATTTAAAAAAAACAATAATACCGGAGGTGTGACATTCCGTACATACGCTCAACCGTCCCCATTTTCCATTACGTCACTTCCGTTGAGTGCACCTCCTGCAGTAAGGTTGTCCTGGCAACGAAGTTCTAACCTAAAACATTGCACAATGCCAGTACATCAGCTTGTTTCGTTCGAGCAACTCGTCAGACTGTTAAATATTTATAGCCCCTCGATGGTACTGCTTATTAAATTGACTGTGACAATACACAGAAGCCAATTCTCAAGAGTAAGTGCGTCCTAGAAAGACGTTCAAATCTGCACATCTGATGGTATGTTTTTAATTGTTATTTTAACTAATAATTGTATAACGATGTTTTAGGCATTATGTTCAAAATAATGAAAAGTGAGCTATAGCTGAGTATATATATATATATATATATATATATATATATATATATATATGAGAGAGAGAGAGAGAGAGGTGTGTGATTTTCTAATTGGAATGTTTGTTGAGTAGATAACTTTGTACTTACTACCTGTAACATATGCTAGACCTAGAACGAAAAAAAACAAGACGACTTTATTTCGGACGTAATGTGTAAGCAATCTAAATAATGCATATTTTTATTTTTTCCAGAGCAACACAAGAATAGCCATCTGAAATACCTATTGTATATTTCAATCATTCCTGTTAGTTATTGTTCTACAAATGAAAGGCTCTTGCAGTAATGGACGTAATCACTGAGACCGAACTGACCACAATCGATGGCGATGGGGTGAGAAACGTGACCAGGGGGGATGCAGGATGGAGCTTGCACGTTTGCCAAAGGCCCGACAGGACACACGCAGATGCACTTTTGGATTTAAGCGAAGAGAGCATTGCACTAGATGATGGTCCGTTCGAGATGCTCGTGGACTCAGGCTGGGAAGAAGCAGTAAGTAATGTGTTCATTGTTATTTATAGCCTAAATAAACGTCATTGCATTTTGTAAAAAATGTTCTGATGGCTCAGACTTGCAAACATCGTTTTGTCCTGATCAATAAATATCAAAGTTAAATGTTTTTTATTTTATTTACACGTCGAGTCACGCGATTCTATAATGTGAAAGTACTTAAATCCAGATTCAAAGTGCAGAGTTACAGCACAAACGAACAGGAATTTACAGAAAATAAAGATATAAAACCCAAGCTTGATTTTCCTTGTTTTGCCTATTGACAGATCAAGGGCTGGGGTAGGTGTTCCCCACTTGGCTGCTTATTTCAAACGCAGAAAAAGTTTAAGAAGGCAAGGAGTGGAGATAAAGACTACCATTGTGTCCTTTGCATTGATGTGAAGCTCTCGGAAGACTCCAAACACAGTCAATCTATAGGCAAGGCAACCGATATTTTGGGAAAAATTTCAGAAAACCAAGGCAAAGATCATACAATGCCCAACCTCTTAATGAATAGACCATCATTAACTTCCAGCCACCAATCTTCGATTTACTCCGAAATCACAGAGCGGCATGCTTTCAGGGTCTTTCAACATGGGCCCAAAATTCCAGAGGAAAATTTGCCCCGAGAAACTTCACCAAGGTTGACTTACACGCACAGCCTACCTATGCAGTGCCCAGTGATGAAGGAGAAGATCAGAGATGCAACTCTGATCATTAACAACTTTGCCATCTTACCACCCGTGAGAGCTGCAGGTCAAAGTAATTTGAAAACTCCTAGCATACTGGGAAAAAGCGAGTGTGGCATCAGCACCAGCACAGAAAACGTTGTGGCCACTGGGGTTGGATCTCGTGGCATGTCTGAAACAGACAGGAGGGGTGTCGGGAGAGGACAGCCGATCGCACCTAACACTCACGCAGATGTAGAGGTTCCAGAAGATGGGAAAGGGCCTCTTACCCCCAAATACTTGTGTTCGCCGTACAGCAGTCACTTACTGTCCGCATTCAACGTCTACATGCCCACGAAGACACTGCCACGGGCAACATACCCCATGGGAAGAACTCTCAAGCAAAACGACCTCAGCAGGCCGGCTAATAAGAGCAATCAGAGCCATAGGTTATATATTGGACTGAAGTCTAACAACGTGAAACAAACACAGCCCCAACTGCCTATGTTATTTGGGACCAGGATTCCAATACCAGCATCATCTCATCATCTACTGTGACTTTGTTTATTTCTAACTAAAATGAAAAATAAACAGTTAGTTTAGAGGCATGTATTCATTTATTCAAAACTTGGAGCTCATGTTAAAGGAGGGCGATAAATAGGATAAAAGACCCAGGGTCATTGGTTTGAACACATGCTGGGAGACTGCGTAACTTTACCTCAATTTCTTTAAAGGAAATACAGTTGTATTATAAACAGAATTTACTAAGACAACGAACAAAACTTCAAAAATCAACCATCGATACCCAAGTTTGTATTTGGTCCAGTCTGTGAGGCTAATTTCAATTCATGAGCAGTAAGATACGTATTATAAAGGTAGGACAATGTTTGTGTTACTTCTCACATCACATTGGAGAGATTCCAAGAATTTTCTGCATCGATGCCTTGAGTGCTTACTGCGACTAATTTAGGCAGATATCCCCGTTACTGCAATAGCTTCCACAGTGAAGGAAGTTGACTTTCCAATTGCTTAATACAAGATTAACACCAAAAAATACTGCAGTAAATGCCTTGACATAAACAAGTATATTATGTAGAGTTCGTATAATGTTTCGCATAATCCTTTATAGCCATATCCATCACTCAAATGAGCATTTTAGTTGAATTAACTGAATTCCCTCATCACAGATGCTGATCCTTGACAGGTTCGAGGCTACTGCATTACAGGAATGCATTCATGTTAACTATCCACAGTAGCAAATACAAAATAACTCAAGGGGGTCAATTTCCAAAAATGTAAATCTTTTTTTTTTGGTCAACATTAGTAAGCCAGGCAAAGCAAGTAAATGTGGGTTTTCTGTGAATATTGGTTATTCTTACACATTAGAAAATGTGCGACAGAAAAAAAATAACTTAAACTCCAATGCAAAATGCTTTAAAGAACTGTGTTGAATTAGGTAAGTGCCCATCCTGTACCCAATTTAAAAACTTCCATTTACTTGGTAGATCATACAATGAGCATTAAGCCTCTTATTCAATACCTCTTTAAAATACAATAAACATTAAAACCAGATATTCATGTATTCTTCCCAACTTAAATACAAAGAAGTTAACTAGGGCATCTTCTAAACAAATGAAATACAAAATTAAATTTACTGAACGTATTGAATTCAATAGATGGAAAGCCACTTGTTCTCTTTCAGAAATAAATTTATTTTGTGCATCTGCTGCATAGCTTTGACAACTGAACAGAGTGAGGACCAATGGTAAACACCAAACCCTCTTGATATTTAGGCAACTTAAATACAAAAGTAATCAAACTCAGGTTGAAAATGTAAACTCAAAAAAACCCAAAAGATTATTCTTGGCACAAAAACAACTGCATGCACTGAATAAATAACGCAAGATTAATCTATGATGGTCACCTATTCCAGTACATGTACAGAATTCAGTAAGACTGGTTTTAGCTTTAACATAAATACAAGAGTAAGAGCCACAATAAATTAAACCAGAGGCATCGTTTTCAGAACTACACAATACGTTTTTCTGAATGTAGTGGTATGGATGCCCTGGTTTTATGCATGTTTGCTAAGGAAACATTTATATTCATCTCACTGTGCAAATAGAACTAGGAAACTTGGGACTATGTGGCTAATGGGCACAGTATCAAACATTACATTCTGTAGTAAATATAAATATTAACTTTACAGCTACATTAATTATGAAATTAATGTAGCTATAACATCACAATCCTGCATAGCATTCTTAGAATCCAGACAAAATGCACTGTGTGAAAACATACTCAAGCTCTTAAAATGGTGAGACGGATACTGTCCGTTTTAATTTTAACTATTGTCACTGAATGACGGGTTGTTCTCCAAGGAGCAGAGGAATCGACAGTCTTCAAAGAGATTTGGGATGGGATATTACACGTAGGGATATTTAATTAATTTAAAATCAGTGATTTTGTCATTAGAGAAAAATGAAGATGAGGTATGTTGTACTCAGAGCTGTCCTTGCCTGGTCAATTGTCCAGCTAAAGAGAGGCAAGCCGCAGTAACAGCTCTGCTTTGATCATGTGGTAACCATCTCCGATGTTGTTTTGAAACACATTATCTGTTTATTAACAGATTATTGAAGACACAGAGTTTCAGTTCACATCTTTGTCTAATTTCTTATGGTAAAGATCCAACGTATAGGTTGGCCTGAAAGTAAATGTACAGTTCCTAGACATTTACGTCTACCCTCTCCTGACAGTCTCAGTTTTTTCAATAATTGTTCAGCTCCCAATTTATTAGTCAAACAAACAAACAAACAAATCCCAATCCAAAACCTACTTTTGGGACATCCTGTACATCATTTAACATTTGCATCTGGATTCTTACCATGTTAAGCAGCACAGTGCATTTTCAAATACCATCAATAATAAAAACAGGAAAAAAACAAAAACACATAAGGCACCAACAAAATGTAATTTAAATAAGAGTAAACATTAAGTTTAGGAATAACACCAAATTACTCCAGTTTGAAATATATATATTTTTTACAAGCTAATTTCTTTAAAACGCACTCTCAAATCTCAGTATTCCTACAAGATGATTGAAAAAGCTTTGCTTTACCTACAACCAACTGTTCGAATTACTTCTTATGTGATGACGTCTACATCACTAAGATTACTCACAAAGGACTACTTTTGTGGATCTGGACAAGGAACACCGCGTTTACAACTTTGTATGTTACAGACAAATACCTGTACCTCATAGGTTATAATGCAATTCAATGTTTCAGAGTTAAGCATTAAAAGAAAAATATGAAGAAAAAAAATATCTTTGGAAACGGTTTTAACAAATATTAATAGGTGACGAAAGTGTGTCCCTCCAGCTACGGTTAGTCACTGTTCAGTAGACATACTGGATCACCATTTACTCACAGTGACAAGTGGAAATTGAAACCAAGTTAACAAGACAGTCCTGTAAAGAAACAGTTCCTTCAGGACACGCATCTCTAGTGTATGACTTACGCTTACGGGGTATTAATGAGTAGAAAAATAAATAGCCCCTAGTGCCAATTTATGATTAATAAACTTATAACAGGCGGTTCGTAACCATGAGCCTTTATCACGAGACAAATGCCAAAAGTAAAGACTGTGACCAAATACATCCAAGCATATTAGTGCTTCCTTGCGCGGCAGTGGGGCGAGAAAAAAATCAAAACATACGTTGTCCAGCTTTTAATCCTAACAGAATCCAGACACTAACATCAAAGAGTACTTAAGAGTCGTTTGTTTCTGTGCAAATGGGTAACGAGGAAAAAACAGGCATGATAAAGTGCAGTGATGGTGTATCGTCGAAGTAGAACACGAAATGTTAACTCATCCTTAAAGGGCAGTGCAGCCTGATGACTGAGCACCGCGGACATTCAGCTGTTGGGTTTCTCTGAGTGTTGAAGGAAGGAACAGAGTCCCTCGCATGTCTGCGTCTCTACCGAGCTGAAATGGGACTCCATGTTCCAGGCGAGGTCGGCCGTCAGGAAGTCATCCATCACCGTCTGAGTCTCGTTGCTGGTCGAGAACAGGTTTCCCAGGCTTTCAAACGAGCTGGTCACCGTCTGGGTTTCCGCACTGTTGAGCTTGATGTGGCCATCAGGAGAGCTGGCCAGGGAAGCGGGTGGAACGTCCGTCTGCGTTTCGGTATCCGAGGACTCCAGGCTCATGGAGAAGCTTGACTGCTTGAGGAAGTTCCCCAGGGGTATGTGAGTGCTGGTGTCCAATAGAAAATTGAGGTCAGTCTGCGTCTGCGTGTCAAACATCTCCATCCCGAGATAGTTTGAATGGGCTCTGGCTCCACCGTCGGTGTGCAACGCATCATCCAGGAACAGAAAGTCGGTCTGGGTTTCGATGTCAAGCAGCTCCAAAGGCGTCTCGGTGGACAAAGTGCCAAGCTCACTTTCCTCCGTTTGAGTCTGAATATGCGCAGCGTTTAAGAACTCCTCGAAATCAAAGTCGATGCCACTGCTAGATTCCTGGACAGACGCCAGGCCAGCTTCACAGCTCGTCGTGGCATCCGACAGTGTACCCTGGTTGTCCAGAGCATTAGTGGCCATCCTGTTAGACAGGAAGTTTTCCAAGTCGCTGAATAATGCCTTGGTCTGAGTCTGATTGTCTGCCATTGAATTTAGTTGGTCTGGGAGCAGTTCCGTCTGGACATTGAAGCACATCACCCCAGCGGACTTGTCATCATAGGGACTGGAACCGCTCGCACCAAGACATTCCTCCACAGCATCTGTCCTAAAGGGCCTCTCCTTCAAAGCCGTTTGTGTTGAAACACTGAGAGAACCGTGGTCAAAAAGATCTGTGCACATTATAGCTTGGTCCATCTGACCTCTGTCATCAGGGAAACTTTGACAGATATTTGTCTGTGTTTCCCTGGTAACATTGTAGGAGGCGATGTATGGCTGACCTACCTGGTCTAAGGTGTCTGTCTGTGCACCAATCGAGGATGTTACCTTGGACTGCGAGACAAAAGTTTGGGTCTCAACGCTGACAGGCAGCTGGACCTGAGCACTGACACTAATGTCCGTCTGTGAGCATGACGAAACCGAAGACTCACCAACCACGCACGGTGCCACAGACGTGAAGCCCTTGGCAAGGTAGGAGATGTCCGTCTGAATATTGGTGGAGGTGCACTTATTCCTTACATCGCTCACCAGGTTCTGTCCAGAGGCGACACTTTCTAAATTCACTTGCACTCCAGTACTAATGGGGTCTAGGCTTAACCTGGAAATGGGCTTGGTGTCCCTGAAGCTCCAAGTCTTTGTGTCTACAGTTGACATCATGCTTCCCGATGACTGAGGCAGCAGATGCACGGCGCTCACAAGAGAGCCCTGATTGTTCACAGTCAGGATGAACGACCTCGTTGCAGAACTATCTGCCGAGGAAAGGAGAACCGGCAAGTGTGTAAACTGTATAACTGGGACATTCAGCAAGGTTAACTTTGGCTTGGGCAGAAGAAGCTTTTGAATGTTTTTAGTGGGGTTCTGGCTCCCCGAATCAGCTGAGGCAAACACGGCAGACAGTTCTTTTTCCACATTCACCGTTTGCTCGATAGGTTGGGCTTTTGTTGCACAACTGAGCAATCCTTCCATTTTTCTTTTTTTAACAGGTGGATATCTGCACAATGAAGCACAGGAGAAATGTATCCCATAAACCGACACGAGAAGCAACAGAATTAAAGCAGGAACCAGCTTAGGAAATACACCAAAATGTGTGCTCCTTTATAACAACATACATGAGCATTAAACAGTGCAGAGTGAGGAGTACCTGTGCTCCATTGGAATCTCATGGCCTGTCCGGTAGATGTGAGACAGTAGAGCTGCTCTACTGGCATAGGGGCAGCCACACGTGCAAAGATAGGTCTTCCCACAATCCTCTGCGTGTCTCCTGAGAGCCCACTCGGTGCTGTAGCAATTGCCACACTTGACACACCTGTGCTTCCTTTCAGCGTGCATCTTCAGGAAGTGCTATCAAGAAAAAGTGTTTAGCAAATAACAGACTGTATAAAGACCTCATACAGCCGTCACTGAAGACCACTGGAAAGCTTAAAGAGCATTCATTTAACATTCATTTGAGTCCCATAAAAACTAAACACTGCAGGTTAGTAGACAGGTCAGGCGGTAAAACTGAATCCTTGCCGTTCTTTCAGGTGGTGTGGTCACACAGTTGGGTACCCAGGGAAAGAAACTGCCATATTCCAAACAAACATTAGAATAGTACCTGTTGCTGCAGAAACAGCTTTAAACACACTTGGATCACTAAAATTGAGGATACCTGTCTAACCAAGGAGAACTGGGAGAACGGTCTGTTTGGTCCTCTAGGGCAGCCTTCTATTGGACAACAGTAAAGTTTCTGTGAGCCTTTCATATTCTTTCTGACGGTGGGGTTGACGAGGCCATCCTGAAAGAATCAGAAATACAAGGTCAGTAACATACTGAAAGGATTTCCATCAGATAAGGTGTAAAGGCATGGTCACCAAGTAAACAAATTCATTTTACATTTCTGGAATATATAGCTTTGAAATATTTTCAACAAAACCGGGAATTTTGGAAAAAAGCCAGTTTAGAGAAGTAATAAAATTATTAAATAAACCAGTCGGTAGTTATTAAAATGTCTAATTATGCCATTGAATGTCTAACACTAATAACCTAAACGTCCAAGTATGCCATTGAATGTCTAACAAGAATAACCCAGCAGTGATGAAAAGAGCAGCCCTAACCAGGGAGTATAAACAAAAATATAAACAGCTGCTAATTTCCGCAGACTGAATCTCTGTAGAAATGACTAGGGACACATAGTTGCTATGGTTGCAAGCAAGGGCCTTGGGTAATTCACTGTGAGTGATACAGGTAAACAAAAACGCTCTAAGATAATTAGCTTGACTGTGTAATAAAAAAGCCATCTCATGCGCATCCTTTCATGTCTGGCCATCCTGGAGTTCTATAGCAAGCAAGTCGTCACGCTTCCGACTAAATCCTTAAAACTGGATGTTACCTCGGAGGAGTCAGCCACAAGGCATAGCAGAAGTAAAGGGACTAATCATAGGTTTAAAAACTATTAAGATAAAAGGACATGATTTGGCGGTTTGTAGAAGCAATGCTGTAAAAATCAACAAACACGGTTGTTCGCTGCATTCTGTGATCACTTCATATTTAAAATCAAACCAAGATCACCGAAATTCCATAAAGATGCAGTTATTAGTAGTCCTATATTTTTTCTGTCATAAGATTTCTCAAATGCACATTCCCATAAAAATAAAAAAAATCAGCAGCACCAGTATTTGAGAAATTGTATTGTACTGTAACAAATAAAGAAAGACACTGCAGAAAATGAAAACGCTTGCAGTAGGGCAAGATTCGAATAAAGTCATCGCCCATGACATGCTTTCCCCGGGGGCTCCAACCATTGAACTTCACACTTGTTTCTTTGCCTGCTCAAAACAACTCTGGTGGAGCAAAAGCGTTGTTACCCATCTCATGGCTCTGACTGGTTAGCTGAGCAACGCAAAAGAAAAACATTCCAGAGATGCAAGCTGAAAACAGGATTCTGTACAACAAATGCCACACAGCTGCAGGCGCAGCACAGTGCATCAGGGTAAGCTGAAACCCATTTCACATCCATTAATAATGCATAACTACTGTGTGTGGGAAAGGAATAAAAACTTTTACATCCCTCTATAATGGCTTGGATAGTGTTACTTCAGCTGACAGGTCTTAAAGCACATGTGCACATCTTATCCCCCCCTCAGACATGCTATACAGATAACATTTATACAGCCACAGTGATCTCAATGCGCTTTACGGTTAAGTAGGGTAACTTGCTTCAACTAACAATAATGTGTAGCACCCACCTGGGTGATGCACGGCAACCATTTTGCATCAGAATGCTCAAATTTGTCCATGACACCCTTGAACTTTTCATCAAAAATACAGCATCTCCCACAGCACAGTGCCCCCATCGCTGCACTAGGGTATTGGAGCTCCCCCCCACTACTGGTCCACCAACACCTCTTCCAGCAACAACTTAGTTTTTCTTAGGAGGATTCCCATCCAAGCACTACCCAAGCCCAGTCTTGCTTAGTTTCACCCATCAGGTAGGAGAAAGTAAAGGATGACATGGAAATATGGCTTTCCTTCTTGCAAAATGGCCTAATCTCACACACTTCCCTTAAAATTTTAACTTTAAAAACAGTTTTTAAAAAGGAGAAACTTAACGTATTATAAATAATTCACAAGTAGCTTCGGAATTTTCTGCAATGACCCATAGGGTTACGAAATTCATAGATACATCACAGCATACCATTTAATAATACAGAGAATAATGCTTGAAGAGAAACACCGATTTAGTTCATATTGAACAAACTGGCATACGGGTTCATAAAAGCAACATCTATACTTTTTTTTTTTAAAGCTAGCAAACAGTCTCCCTGTAAAGAAAAATGCAACTGATACTGTTAACGTTGTAGAACAGCAGTTAGAATGTTGGCTAATTACAAGGCAATGACCATCATGCATAGCAGGTCCCTTGAACATAAACTGCATAGTCAGTGCGGCACTGAGATTTTCCAAACAGAAACGAAAGGTAACCATAGATAGCCACAACATGCTCACAAAGGTCACGATTTGCAAGGGATATCTGTAATTTGGTGGTAAACAAACAGGAGAGACACGATCGATAACAAACTAGCTTGCGAAACGAAAATTAAACAAACAATGACTCGCATTACTTAAATACAACGAAGCTGGAAAACAACAAGCTCTGTGGCTTGTTGGCAATTAAACTATTAAGAACTGAAAATATATATTTTTGGCAAACATTTTCGGTGGCTGGCTAAAAGTGCAGATAGCTACCTTGACCCTGTGTGACTTCACAAGATGCATATTCAGAGCTGGGGTATTCGGGAGAATTTTGCCACAGCCTTCAACGGTGCAGAGGATATTGGTCCGCACTTCTTTGGTTAACTCCGTGATAGATGGTTTTATAATTTCCAGCGACTGTGGAAGGGGGCCCTCATCCTTCTGACTTTGGGCAGAAATATTACTGTTGCAGTATAGATGTGCTCCCCCACTCTCCGATGCAGCGGCAGCCATGTTTCACACGCAGCACCTCGAATACCCGACTTCCGGGAGACAGTATTAGCAACTAACCACGCCTACTAACGCGAACAGCGATTCTTTTTGTCCAATTAAGTGATCCAGAATAGTTTTCCTGCTCGGAACCCGAGTATGTACGAATGCCACTGTACTATACATTAGAGAAAAGTCTCTAACACCAACTACTTCCGAAAATATTCATTTGTAAATGGGCAATTTCAGAAGCAATTTAATCCTACTGCTAATGTTGTTTATAATATTACAGAATACTTGATATTTCCATCCGGATAATTAATTTTACTTCGGTGGTTCATAAGCAGACGTGACATGCCATACAAATGACCCCCGAAACCGAAAACTATATTAAACAAAGGGGCTGTTAGCTGTCGAATGCTGAACAATACAACTAAATCCATAGGTTCCAACTCTACCTAATAAGGCATTGGCCCAGAAGAAAAAAAAAATATATATGCCAGGAAACTCAGTCGAATTAATTAAATACGTATTTATTAATACTGCACGGACTAAATTTGGCTTGGATATAATTTTGTCAGTGAATATTACCTTAAGTTATTGACCCACTTACACATCAAGCAATATTTAATATTCTTCAATATAGACAGCTGTAATTTTATTAATACAAAATATAAAAATGACACGAATGACACAGTAAAAAAAAATAAGATTAGAATCAGATGCGATCTAAACCAAGTTCGGTGACTTGATAAGATATGGACAGAGAAATGGAGCAAAAGGGAAGTCATCAAAGCTCATTATTAAGTGGTGCGCTTAACCTCCATTGTAGCAATTTGGTAAAATATGCTGTTGTAGTGTCAGATAGAAACACACAAAGCTTTAGAACAGTAAAAACAACAGTAACTCTAAAATTACAGAAAGGTAAACCCTCAAATAAATACATTATTGACAAACACTCTCAAAAAAGCACTCTGGTGCATTTAAAAAGTAACTGCTTCAGGTGTCCAAGCATATAAAATCAAAGATTTTCAGCTTAATCCTCAGATCTTCGGACCAGGTGTACTGCTGACAACTGACTCTTTGTCCGTAATCACAAAATAATTTCTTCCTTTCTGGGTTATGGACGACAGCAGAGGTGTGACAGGGGCAGAGGCCATTCCTGACACAAAACAAGAGAGAATTAACAAAGTAGACCTGTTGTAACACAAGGCAGACTAGAAAACATCCAATGATTTTAATCATGCTTTTGGCCCCCTTGTGACAACAGCAGGTGCTACAGGGAGTGTAATAAAAGATTGGACGTTTTAGAGTACAACAAACCCGTCCTATTTTAAGTTTTAATCTGCATATACTGAAATATTATATGTATAAGATCACAGGTTAAAAAGTAAATTTAGTCCAAAAAAGGGGTTATCCATGGTAGAACAAATACTTAAGGCTCTAAGGGATTTAGAATCTCAGCTGCTTTTCTCCTGAATTTATGTGGGAAATCTTTCTTCTTTTTGTAGCAGAAGCAGTTGGGAGAACATAGGCTGCCACACAAAATAATCTGATAGCTGTACTCCTTATTGAACATCTCCAATAAAATCATTAATTTACTATGAGGTCCCCAGCTCTGGATCTAACATGACGCTTACTAATTAGCGCCACATGATGAGTCAACAAATTTACACAAACCTAAATTCATTAAGTATAGAGGTTAAACCATACAGTTGTCCATACAATAAAGGCATATATACATTTTCAAGCTGATCATGAAACCTTTGCGAGTTGCTGTGGCTTTTAAATGTATTGTAACTTAATGGTCTACATTACCAGACATTTATATTAAATAAAACTCACTTTTTATTGAAGCACAATACATAAATGGATCCTAGCACAAAGCCTTGCAACAAGGTCATTCATTTCCATCTTTCATGACATGAAACAACCTTGTGCTTTAGGCCATATGCACATGTAAGGGTTTCAGTTTACTGAGAGGACAAACATGTATTCTGTTCTATGACTGGGTTAATGACACTCAGAATGCTAGTAGAACATGAAGAAAATTATTACTTGGGTACTCTGAAATATAATGAAAACAAAAAAGACCATTCCTACAGTCAAAATACACGAATGAAAGTAGAAAGCCACATTATGCAGAGCCCACACAAATTAACCACATTTTACATTATTCACTTTCTTCATTAAATCAGTAGAAATATTTGTACATACCTGATGACACACAGCATTTTAAGGACTCCAGGAGGTTGCTGCTGGAAAACTTAACAACACCTCTGAAGGGTTCATCCCTATTGCTCAGGGTCTCATTCCCATTGTCCCTGAACCTTGTTTCAAGCTGAAGAAAATACACGAAAAAAGGGATAAGCTTGCTTGCCAAATATACAGGGAGATTGAATTTAAAAATTACATTTAAAATAAAAATTTTTTAAAAATCCCAATCCCATATTACACCTTTTTATCTCAGAACATTCTGTTAGCCTATACGTGTTCATTAACCTTTGCAAACTAGAGAACCAGAGACCAGAGATATTTGACAGAGAAATGTCACAGAAGCGTTGAGTACCTTATAGACTGCAGTCTCCAGTTTGGGCAAAATCCCATCTCCAAATGCCTCTGTGGCCATGCGTCTTTTTAACTCCACTTGTTCTGCATGTTCATTTTCGATATTGGGATCTTAAAAGAAAAATATTTTTTTCTTACCAAGGTGATCAAGAAAAGCTTGTAGTACTAAATCCATCTTTATAGATCTACATTGATTTAATAAAATTGCTTACTTGGAAATAGATTTTTCTCTTGTAAGGCCCTTTCATGATTGGATGGAAATACCTGAAAAAAAGAACCATGAAACATTTCATCCAATGCTTCCACTGACACCAAGCCCGGTTTTCCTGTAAGGCACCGAACAATGGTTGGGCCTACCTGCTTGTATTGCCGCATTACCAGATCTTTCAGGGCGGTCAAACAGCGTCCACTAAGATGAATGTCTTTGATGGAGCCATAGTGAGTAGACAGCACCAAAGCCTGTTTATCAGAGCCATCTATTACTGTACATACATTTAAACAAACAGCAACTAAAAACCTCCCCTTTTTTAAAGTAGGTGGAAAATGCAAGTATACAGGATAGCCTACTGGTAAGGATATAGTTGTTTTAGTCAACCGCTTGACACTCTCAGTGTTTTCTGATTATTAATAACGGTTTAGCTAACATTTCTACTGGGTATTAGTTTTATCAGCAAGAACCTCCTGATGTAAACAGAAAAAACATATTTGCTAGAGTATACCCAGTTCAAAATTTTGATAAATATTCCAGCCTCCCAAAGGTATAAAAACAAACCTGAATGTACAATGAATTAGTTATTAGTAAAAAGACAACATATGTACGTTCTACCATTGTTTATATTACCTGGTGCAATAAAGGCCTATGCTTTGCGTTCAAGCTAGATACAAACACATAAGGAGTCTGAAGATGGAGCACAACGTAAGTGGGTTTAAGGTGGTTTGGTTTGGTAAAATTGTCCCCCCAGGCAATACGAATCCATATTGAGTCATCCTCATTCTTCTTCATTTTGATGGACACCTGCAGGGAAATAAAAACGCACACTAGTTAACCCCAGATCTAAATAGCCCCCCAACCCGATTTTACAATGCATGGTTTCTCAGGGACAGGATAGTTACGTGATTAATGAGGCCTTTCAGATGTGCTTTGAACTGCTCCCTGAAACGCAACATATCTAAGAACAGAGCTTCGTCTGTGGAGAGACACAAATATTATATTCTGCTGAATTAAATTAACTAGTCTATAGAGAGACATGATTGTGAAATGTTAAAATATACATGAAACGTAATTGAAAAACCAACAGTAACTTACCTTCAGCATCCTTCAGCTGACAGGCATGCCAAGTGCCCTGGTTTGGATTTTCAATTTGATCTGGTTGAAGCAAAACAAATATATATATATTACTTGCTTTTCAGTTCACACCAAAATATCGCTTACAACGCTAACCAAAAGTTGTAAGACCATAAAGCTGTTCACACAGGGGTCTTTATGGCAATAAAGCAAAATTCATTTGAGATATTCAATGAAGGAATAAAGCACCACACCAGAGGTCCCCAAGTTAAGTACTGGAGATCCCCAATCCAGTTGGTTTTATATTTTGCCTTAAATTGTATATGGGTGATTAAAAATAATCACATTGCATTTAGGGTAGCATATAAAAACCAAGGATTGAATTTTGGGGCCTCTGAACTACACCATAGTGAAACAGACAGGATAATTATATATTATAATATCAACTCAGTTGCAATATTTGATGGCCGAAAGACAAATACCGTCTAAAATAGTACTTACAAAGCATTTCAACTTCTGTCACATGTTTTACTGATAAACCGTTTTCCTAGTGAAAAGAAAACAAATATTAAATACATGCTTGCAAACCGCATTCTGCAGTACTTGTGTCCAACACTTACAACGCAGATATAGCGTCCTCTTTAAACGTTTTCAAGTTTTTAGATCAATAAATAATAATTAAAGAGCATCTCAGCAGGAAGAATGACCGCTAAGCAACTAAAAGTTACTTACGAGTTGAAGTTATTTACATCGATCAAGCAAAAGAACAGCGAAGTAAAAGACGTAACGTTACCTCACAGAAAGCAAGTAGGTTTTCACACAGCAACCATTTCGGCTGTTTACAATCAAGCGACTGGAACTGCCTTTTTGACAGACGGTCCCATCTAGTTAGTATCGGCTGTAATTTGAGAGAGGGGATTTTTCGTACAATGCGCCGCAGCAGTTGTTTTGTTAAATCGTCCATATTCGAATTGAAAAACACACAGCTATATATCAAGCGTAATATATAACCTGTTAATATCAACCTAACTGTCTTCCATAAATAAAAAAATAAAAAACTGGGTACCTAGTTTGCTGATAAAACTCCAACCCAATGACCCTTCCTACATAGAAATGTCTGCTAAGATCTAAACAAACCGCCAACCAAAAGCTACTTAAATGAGCCAATCAGCAAAACCGAAAAGAACTCTTCCGGTTGCAGTTCGAAAGGGTTACAGGGAAATGAAGTCGGTCACGTTTCACACTACTGTATCCACGTTTCAATCATTGCGCACAAATTTCTTGCAAATCTATTTTTTTAAACGGAACACAGTAAGCTAGAATTGCTAAACAATAAAGATAACTACCTACTAGAATAATTTTTTCTTCAAATCTACATGTACCATATCAATTTTGCGCCGTCTGGTGGACAGGATGATCAACTAGACATATTTCTAACCCCTGGATTTACCACAAAGCATCCAAATTCCACGATAACTGCTCAAAACGGATTTTGCACTATTTGTAAACCGTTTTCTGGTTTCTCGACACCAACAACATCTAAGAATTGAACTTATCTTTTCAGCCCCATATCACTCTTAGTGCTCACTGACAATTCCGCAGTAGGGGTTGTACTCTGTAACATAAAGCATTGTGCTTGGCCCTACACGGTTGGCATCTTAGTTTGTGATAGCCTGTGGACCTGGTAGGGTTGTTGGCTTTCTTTTCTTATGTAACTTATTCATGCTTTTTATGTATTTCTCGTCGTGTTTATCTATTATAATCATCGTTATAATAACATTATTACCATTATCACGTTAAACTTGCTTTGTTAATTCACTTTTATTATAATCCCAATAGTTAATTGTAGTGTTACTTTATACATTTGCATAATTGTTTACCAAATTTCGACGGTTAACGGGTGTAAATTGGGGTAGTTATTCTTTAAGGTTGCAGACCAATCTACACCTAAAAATAATTTGGTGTACGGTAGTTAACTAAGTAGCGTATCTTAACTAACGTCACTGTATTGTGTTAACAAATTTTATTCGGATGCTACAGTACCGATATGGAAGACTACTGCGTGTAATTAAGATTCTGGAAATACCCAATAAACCAGGATAAAACCAAATAGTAAATAAAGATACATACTGGTTTTTAAAATCAAGTTAAATTAACTGACAATAGAGGCATAACTTTATTTTTGCTACTGCTTCTTTCTACCACATGTCAGGCTCGTAAGTCAATCAATGGCTGTGCTGGCGTATTGAGGTATAAAAACGGCCCGCATATTGACATGGAACCGCACAACTCCCGCACTTTTTGATTAGTCCACATCTTGCCGAGGTATACGACGTTTGGAGCTTCTTTGGATCTTTTAAAAGAGAAAGGCAGATATTTGATTTAGTTATGTGGTTTTTTAAATCTCTCAAATTATTATATATCTACTTTTGAATGTCCCAAATTTTGGGCGAACGACTTTTATTTTTATTTTTAAAGTCAGCCAAGAATTTGGGCCATC
This sequence comes from Hiodon tergisus, assembly GCA_025775045.1. NCBI lineage: Eukaryota > Metazoa > Chordata > Actinopteri > Hiodontiformes > Hiodontidae > Hiodon > Hiodon tergisus. The sequence continues at coordinate 4,115 of JAOVYW010000861.1, read as the reverse complement.
TTTAAAAGTTGACTCAAAACTTGGGTCATTAAAAAAATTATGCCACTTCATTTGGGCCATATTAAAATGTAACTTCTCAGAATTCTGCAAGAATTGTATTGATGGAAAAGAAAAATACAACCGAATACGTCTGTCACGTACATATAACACACTCACTCATCTGTATCTAACAATATATCTTTATATGTCTACATATGCATATAATATCCTCTGACTATGTAACTATACATGTATATCTAACTGTAAATCTATATAACTAAATCTAGTATCTGTGCTCAATATTAATTTAGTAATTATGGCTGTGAAAATCGCAGTCACCCCTCCATCTGCGTCTCTCACTCTTTAAAGATCATACACAAGAAGCTGAATAGACAAACAAGCTCCAAACGTTGTTTAACTGCCAGATATGGACCAAATAAGACGCGAGGGTGTTAAGCGGTTCTATACAAAGTTTGGGGCCGCTGTTATACTTCGGCGTATTTGCCCCGCCCATTTTATGTTGTAGGTTCAACCTACAAAAAATGACGTGGAGGCAACCAGTCGTCTTGAATGGTTGTTTGCACGTGCCTGTTATTACGTATCGCATTTCTGCTTGCGTAAAACCTTTATACAAGGTTGAAACACAGTAAGGAGACAGTTAGCAGCGTGTTATATCATATTAGAAAAAATGTTATGTCTGTTTCTTAGAACATTCAAACTGATCGGACTTTTATATATAATTCTAATATAGAATGCAAGTGGTTGCCCTGCACTGCGTTGTGACTATTGTCCCTTACTTCAGTTGTGTTGCAGCTACCGCAGAGCTAGGTAGTTTAAAATACTGTGTTCCGGTCAACAAGTTAAACTGTTTGTTATTTATTTAGTTCCTTGATGACTTTTCAAATGACTCCATTCTTTGTCTGGTAAGTTTTAATTTTACGTGTGGTGGTGTGTTTATTTATTAATTTATTAAATGTCGTGCATCAACGTTGATTTAACGCTCAAATAAGAGCACGCAGTTTTTTTTTTTGCGTGACTTGTCACTTCACCTTGACTACTACAAAGCAGTTCGACTCGCCTAGGTTTCGCTTAGGTGACTTTGTGGATTGGCAAAACATTGATTCTATATAAATAATAACTTGTATTTAAACATTGCTTTTCGTTTTATAGAGAAATCATGGTGCTTTTCATGAGCATCTTACATGCTTTACATTGCACACATTGAATACAGAACTTAGGATGAGACACCTGCCTAAAAAAACACTGAACACCAGTTGGTGAGGAAGAAGTAGGCCTTTGATAGGTGGTATGTTGAAGTAGAATAACTTTATTGGTCCCGGGATGAAATCGCGCATGTTTGATCTTTTTAAAGTTGGTACTAGGGACTGGGGCGTACTGATGCCAGGGCAGACAAGCCATGTATACATGCTCGATTAGTACTGTGGACTGTACAAGTAGCTATGCTATAGAAGACCACTACTACTAGCTAACACCGGGGTCGGCAACCCTGGTCCCCAACAGCCATAGCATCCACGGGGTCCTCGCTTTATTGCACCGCTATGTTAATTAATTTAACATATCATATTTGGATTAGAAATGATGTCACCTGTGTTTCACAGTGTAAATCGGATGCTGATGAGAGGTAGCTCAACCCACCGGCCCTCGTGGGCAACATATAACGCTGGCCGTGGGGAGTAGATTACTTCATCATGACCCTGGCTGCCATGCTGGCTAGGAGGATCCATCAGATTGCCATCTCTCCAGTGCATCAGCATGACGGCCATCTAAATGTGGCTACTTAGTCTAATAAATAAAGTGTTGGAGCCTATCGGTTTATAACGGGCGAAGAACACGGGTTCATTCCAATATTATTCTTTGTTTAATAGTATAGAAGTAGATTTTAAATTCTTTATTTGATCAAATCAAGACAATGGAATACAGAACAAAAATAATGCCTATGTACTTATGAAATTCAGTTTAGTTGCCAAATTGTGTAGTTCCAAAAGGAACATACTTAGGATATTAATTTAGCAAAATATTAAAATGCTTAATGTAGGCCAATTGTGAAAATGATGGCTTTGGATATTGAGACATAATCAAAATTTTTAAACCAGCAGGATATGTAACTGCTTTAATAAAATTATGGTAAAATATTTAGAACAATTGAGATTGTACTATGCTCTAGAGAAGGAAATTTGTCCTTCCTCATAATGAATGTGATCCCATGTTTTCACCATTATATTGTTATGAACACAAGTGTACACAAAGGAGGTAAACAATAACTTCTCTCTGGAGGCTTCTGGAAAAACTGGTTATTGGTTTCTGCTAGCCATGCACCCCATCTTACTGGTAGATTCCACGAGAACATTTCCACTTAAGGCATCACCATCACCGGTTCAGTGAACTCTCTCTCTCTATATATATATAAATATATATATATATATATTTTAGTTGCAGGTTAGTGTCCATGCAGTGAAAAGGCATTATTGTCAAGATGAGTTCTGATGATGGAATGGGATGGGGAGGTTGCAGTATCCTTTAATGGGAACTAGTGCATTTTGTTTTTCTTCCAGTATTATTTCCCAGTTTAGACCTTAACTCAAGATGCATTCAGACCTGTCTCCACATTTACACACCGCTGAATGCAATGAGCTGATTGCGCAACTAAAACAGTGCCACAAGGAGGTAAGGCTCGATTCCACGTGTTGATATCAGCTAAGCTGAGATAAGGTATATATACTTTTTCATTTTTTGTCCTGTATGTCTTTAGGTTTATTTTATTTATATAGCAATGATGTGAATAAAAGTGTAATTGAATTGCAGTGTAAACAAACTTGGGTAGAGGTTAAGCCCTATGTTAAGAGATCTTGTGTTATTTGATTTCTTTTTACTTTTTCTATTTTGCAGCACAACATCCTCAAATTTGTCGGCACGTGTAATGATTTTGACAGGGCCATGCGGGCGTGCTTGAAGAAAGAGGTCTGGACCATTTTTTCCCCTCTAGCTTTCTATAGTCTACTCTTTGTAACTGCACAGGGATGTATCTAAATATGTTCAAACTCTCACCACTTTGTACGGAATACATGCATGATTTAATTTTTAACTTTGTGATACTGATGAATGATGCAGTTCCCCAGTGTTTATCTCACAATTAATACAAGCGATCAATTGACCAAAGGCAGCTGCTCATTAAAGGGGGGCATGTAGAGTTAATAGTCCAAACGGTCCTAGCCGTATCGTGACCCTTTGCTGGACTCTGTGTGTCTTGCAGTACCAGATGAAGCGGGAGCAAAGCCGGGCCCACGCTGAGGAGATGAAAAAGAGACTGAAAGCGGGACCTAAAAATTGGGAGAACTGAGCCACATCGGCAGTCCACCGGGATCCCTGCACACCCAGGGGGGACTGACTGGGGTCTTAACCTTCTAGAGGAGTCTGAAAGAGTTTTAAAATGTTTATTTGTATTTACATTTGTGGAATGTGAAATGCTGAACTATGGGTGGATTTTGAAGAGGGGCGCACTGAGGATTCTGACCATTCAAGAGCCTCTGACTGGGCACTTTGCCATTGGAAAGTATTTGTTCTACAGGGCTGGTAGCAATATTATACACAAATAGTAACATATGGAATCCACTTTTTATACTGAGTATTTGATTTGCAGTTTAAAAGGATTTTGTCTCAAAGGTGTTTAAGGCAGGAAATGGCAGGCTCTTTTTCATCAACATTGATTCTTGTTGAGTTGGCTGGTAATAAAAAGGAAATTGCAATGTGATTAGTCCATTTCATGTTTTTATTTGTAAATCAAAAGGGTGTCCAAAAATGGGTATGCATTTAAATGGGTTGAATCTATTATTGTTTTTTTCATTGAGGTCGGTGATGATGGGGGTTATCCTAAGTAAGGATGGAAGTGGGTGGTGGAACAGTAAAATAACATTCTAGAACACTGAGAAGGCAGTTGTTGAGATGTTGGTTTAATATGTTGTGGATTTGTATTTCATGGAGGTCTGATTGCCTCAATAATACATCAAGAAATACATACAGCGGGTGAAATAAGTATTGAACACGTCACCATTTTTCTCAGTAAATATATTTCCGAAGGTGCTATTGACATGAAATTTTCACCAGATGTTGGTAACAAC